>JAPMLY010002427.1:25000-49242 GCA_026401115.1 Tetraselmis chui
GACTCCCCCCAAACGTGTTGCTTCTTCACCACCTTTTTCTCCACACGAGGCGCGGTATCATCGAAGGCATGGGAGCGTCGCTGGTAGCCCGGCGGCGGGCATGTCGTCGCGTGATCGCTCAAAACCCCGGAAACCAGCGACCTTCTACAGCCCACTTACGTCGGAGGACAAAATACCGAATATTTTCTATTCTATACATTTACCCGAGGGCACGTTTTGCCAAAGATGTCAGCTTGCTTACAATTTGGCCAAAAGACCACCACAGGCCTGGCCTGGGGGAAGATTAGCGCTAATTATGGGTTGGGTGGGTGGGTTGCGCGAGCCAGATGGGCAAGCGCAAAGCAGAGAGTGCCAGTGCTCGGGGGTTGCACCGGCTTAAGGGGCTGACGCTAGCTAGTGCTGCTGGGGGCAGGGCATGGGGCGTTGCGCTAGGCGTTTCCTCAGTCCTCGAGGGTCACCTCGAGGACTGGGTGAGACGCGCCGCTTTTATAGTAACGCTTTACCGTTCAGGTTTGCGTTCTGTCACATATGTAAGTAAGTTTTGCAAACCTCTAGATTTAAAACCAATCTGACTATTTACCCGAGGGCACGTTTTGCCAGTATGTAATAAACCGGAGGTTTAGCGCAGCCTAGTCTTGATGAAGCGGTTTTGCGGGGACGAGCCAGCCGAAGTACTGCCAAGCCGCTGGGGATGGGGTCATGGTAGGGTCGATGTGTTTCCCTTATGTGACAGAACTGTTCTTGGCCCAACCACCCATGTATTTGACGACGTGGAGTGGGGTCCCGATGCAACTAGCGGCGGAGGCCGCCCCTTTACGGAGGCTGTGCGATGTATATTTAAATCCGCTCGGAGGTGTGGCGCCGACGGCGTCGCACGCGTCGCGGAGCCAGGCGGAGAGAGTCGCACTTGCTTGCCAGTCGCTGGAGTTTTCGTAAGGTACGAAGCTCCATAGTGCGGCGGGAGGGGAGCTGTTGTAGAATTTCTTGCAGTAGGCGGTCCGCTGAATGCAATAATATTCCAGTAGGTCGGCCAGCACCGGATTGGCAGTAGTTGGGATGGCAAGGATAGGCTTTTCGACCGCGCTGCGTCTCTGATCACCCTTAGCTTTGCGTATGAAAAGCCAGATTTTCTGCGAAGGTCGGTCGACGACAAGGTCGCCTGATAAACACCTTACTCCCGACTCGGCCCGGCAGAAGAACGCATAGGTGGTGCAAACTGCCAGCAGCGCCCGAAAACGAGCGATGAGGTGGCGGGAAGTAGGAGTCCACTGGAGGTGCGTACTGAGCGTAGCGGCCGCGGTGAGTAGCGAGAGGGTGAGCGGCGCTGGTAACGGTAGGCGCGAGTCCGCCGCCTGTAGTCGTTGCTGTTGCATCTCGAGTCCGCGACGCGCGTCGGCCAAGAGTTCGCCGACGGCGATAGGCTGCTGTTGGTGGTCGCGGAAAAACTTGTTGATCGCCGAGTAGTACTGTTGTAGTGATGCGGCAGCGACAGTACCTTGCAATCCCAACCAGGCCGTGTAGCGAACGACCGATTGAGTAGTAGCCTGTAGCGGGTGAATATTTTCCTCGTGGCAGAACGCGGCAAATTGACGCAAGTCGCTGTCGTAGTTGGCGTACGTGGTCGGGGCTAAGGAGCTGCTTAACAGGTGTAGCGCAGTGGTACCGATGAGGTCGGTGCCCAAAAGGTTTCGCAGTCCGGTAGTCATGCTAGCAGTCCACGGTGCGTGTGCGTCGGGTGTCCGTAAGGTGTAGCGGGCAGGCCTTGTGGGCTTGTTCGCTTGCGTAACCATTGCGCGTAGGTCTGTGAGGCTGGCGTTTGCAGTCCGTAGCGTGCGTCTTTGCGCCCCTGCAGGTGTGGAGCCAGGCCGGCGTGGCAGTCGAAAAGCCACGACGCTCCATCCTGGTCGTCCAACCCCCGCGCGTGAGCCTAGCCGACCGGGAAAGAACAGGTCTCGCGACGGGGGGTAGTGAATAGTTTCGACGGCTGAGCTGTGGAGGTCTTGAAACCACGGTGCGTGAGGCCTGTACGGGGCGATGACGGTAGCCGCTGCTCCTGATTGGCGTAGTTTTGCTCAGAGGTCGGGAAGGGCTGACCACGGGGGGTTGCAGTAGTTTATCTCTCGTTGCCATGCGGTGTCCGGGAGGTGTAGACAGTCGACGTCCTCGCATTTGGGGTCGCGCCATCGGGCGTTGAAACGTGGGAGTTGAGCGTTTTCCATTGACGCGAAGCGGTCGATGGAGTGTGGTCCCCACGTTGACTGAAGGTAGTCGAATATTCGAGGGTTGAGCTGCCAGTCGTCGCGGTCGAGCTCCCGGCTTAAGCTGTCGGCCCAGATGTTCGCCGCTGATCGGATGTAGCGGGGCCGGATGCGGATGTCGTTGACGTCGAGTAAGTGCCAGAGCCTGCGCAATTCGGTCATCATGACCGGTGAGCGCGTAGTCAGCTTGGAGAGCGTAGCAACGACGGCTGTGTTGTCCTCGTGTAGTAGGACGTGTCGGCCTCGGAGTTGTGGCAAAAAGGACTCGATCGCGAGACGAACGGCGCGGAGTTCCTTCCATGTGATGTGTTGCTGGCGGTCGTCGTCGTACCAAAACCCGCGGGCTTGGTAGGCAGGGTTGTCGTTCAGGACGGCGCCCCACCCGTAACCACTTGAGTCGGCGTGTAGGTACGCGGTCTCGATCGGTTTGTAGATGGAGCGGCCGTTGTGTTGGTTGGGCACAGTGCGCCACCACTCGAGGTCGCGGCGTAATTGATGTGTCATCCGTACACGTCCGCCCCATCCAGTTCGCGTAGCCAACACGCAGTGTAGTTCGCGCAGAAAGAAGCGGGCTGGTGCGATGGCGAGGTAGAGGAACTGCGCCTTGCCAGCAAACGCTGCGAGTTGTCTGGCGGGTAGCCACCGAGCGGAAGTAGCTGCGCGGCCGAGTAACGCTGAAGCTTGTTTCGCGAGGGCTTGTAGCTTGTCGATCGGGGCTCGGAATTCGCCTTTGAAGAGGTCGACTGTCATGCCGAGGTGGGTGCCCACTTGGGTGGGCTGCCACAAGCCTTTGTCGGGATTGCGCTGGAGGCCTAGCCGGTTGAGGAGGGTCTCGATGCGGTCGCGTAGCAGTAGAGATGCGTCGTATGAACAGGAAGTCGTCCATGTAAGGTAGCAGTCGTACTCCGCGCCATCGGACGTTGCGGAGGAAACGTCGTGACGGTTTGTATGGTGTCTCGGAGCCGGCGGTCATCGGGGTAGGCGCCCGACGCACGTAGTTTGTGAACACCTGGGTTAGCTTGCAAAAATAGTAAGCTGACCCTGACCAGCCCATTGGTAGGCATGCGAGGCGCCACAGCTCGCCGCGGTAGTTGACCGTGAAAAAGTCGCGGTCCTCTTCCCGAATGCCAAGCGTGTAGTAGCCGTCCGCCAGGTCGAGGGAGACGAAGTAGTCGCCTGGGCGGGACAAGTGGCGTAAGTGCTTGAGGGTCTCGCACGACATCTTGAACTCCGCGCAGTAGCTGTTGAGTTCGCGGAGGTCGATGATAAGCCGCCACTTGTTTATACCGGGTTTCGGGACGAGGAACATTCGGGAGACGTAGCGAGGGTTGGAGGCGCGCTCCTAGGCTCCGCAGGCCTCGAAGCGCGGAAGCTCCGTAGCTAGGAAGTCGAGTTGAGGTTGAGTGGCGTCTTTCATGGAGACACCGTGGTTGAAAGGGCGGGGACGTAGGCCGTTTTTGAACTTGACCCGCACGCCATGGCGGATCCAGTTCACGACTTGACCGCTCGCGCCGATATGCTCCCACTCCCGCCATCTTAGCCGCACGCGGTGACGCATGTAGTTGGAGGACGGGGAGCAGGAATCGGAGCGGCGGGTCACACCATGATTTTTTGGTGGTCTTCGCTCCGTCGATGGGTTTAGTCCCGGACGCTGCAGCTGCTGCTGCTGCTGCTGCGGCCTTGCGCTTGTCGGCGGCTGCCTTCTTGGCCTTGGCGTCTTGTCCGGGCGGCTTGTCCGGCGTGACTCGAGCGAACGCTGCTCCAGCAGCTGCTTTGCTGGCGGCATGTAGGCTGACTTCGAGGGTCCGATCGACGAACGCTTGGCGTAGCTCGTCCAGTGCGCTCGAGACCGCGGTAGGGCGTGGGCGGCAGAAACGCTCGTGGGCAAGTTCTGCAAACACTCGGTCCGAATCCGAGCTCGTTTGTCCGCCCTTGGTGAGGCGGAGGAAGCCCAATCGAGTACGGGCGGCCCCCTCCGTCGCTGTGTGGGTGCGATGACCCGCTCGGATGAGGGCAACGGCCGCCGCCTGCTCCGCTGGTAGAGGAGGTCCGGTTGACAGCGTGTCCAAAGCCTCGCTGATTGCCGCGTTGGCGCAGCTGTCGAAGAAGGCATAGCACCCGAGGTGGAGGTACTCGTCGTACCCCGCTTGAGATTTCCGGTCGTTGAGGAAGCGGGCCGTGTCGTCCGTTAGCGTCCACAGACGAGGTTCGTCGATGTCGCGAGGGGGTCGCTCCAAACCGGCCGGAATGATTTTACCGTAGGAGGCAAAATCGACGAATTCGGGCTCGTGGAGCTCGGGGTCGTCGTTCAGCAGGTCGATAGGCTGCTCAGGGGCTGCCTTACCACCCTCAGTCGCAATGGTCGCGTCAGGGGGAATGGACTGCTGTTGATTCGGGAGCACGGGTGGTCCGGTTAGTCGTTCGAGCTGGGCTAGTAAGGCGGTGTTAGACGCCTGAATCTGCTCAGCTAATCGAAGTTCGAGGGCCGAAACCGCGCTTTGAATCTGTTCGGCGGTACGCTGTTCGATTACAAAGGGAAGGGGGTCGACTCCGGGGGCGGAGGACGACGGCTCAGGCTGCATGATGTTAGACGGCGACTTAGAACGGGGGGAAGTGTCTCGTGACGCTCGAATGCGCATGAGGCGATGTAAAACTGACACCCTGCTCGACTACGAGAGTCGAGACTGCAATTGCGCGAGCTAGATGGGCGAGCGCAAAGCAGAGAGTGCCAGTGCTCGGGGGTTGCACCGGCTTAAGGGGCTGACGCTAGCTAGTGTTGCTGGGGGCAGGGCATGGGGCGTTGCGCTAGGCGTTTCCTCAGTCCTCGAGGGTCACCTCGAGGACTGGGTGAGACGCGCCGCTTTTACAGTAACGCTTTACCGTTCAGGTTTGCGTTCTGTCACATATGTAAGTAAGTTTTGCAAACCTCTAGATTTAAAACCAATCTGACTATATGTTTATATATTCTCTGCATGTTTTGTCGGTAGTGCCTAGACACCGGCCGCAACACATCGCTAGTTCGCGCGCCGCCGGGCTGGTTGCTACCTGTACCTGCATATGTCGCATATTTGCATCTCGCATCTCAGCATCATTTTCTCGCTGTATATAAAATAGTATCTCTTCATTGCAATTTTTACTCGAATACCGGCCACGTGGCGTCTTGTATGCACGCACGTGATTATCTCTACATCAATTTTTCTCCACATGAGGTCGTGCATATGAAACAACCCTAAGGCTGCGTTTCATATAAATCCGCAGCTGCAGAATTTTGTACCGGGTACCGTGTACGAAATATTTTATGGTCAGATTGATTTGAATCTATAGAGGTTTGCATATCCAATATCATGTGTACGGGACAGTAACTCTAGCGGTTACTGTTACCGTTAATATCGGCGCGTCTCACTTGCAGGGCAACCACCTTGCCCGAACAGTTAGACGCAGCCAACGACCAACGACTTCCCCAACGGTCAGCTCTAGCTAGCCCGTGCCTTATAAGCCGTAGCTAGCCACGAGCCTAGGCACTCTCTGCTTTCGCGCTCAGCCAATCTAGGCTTCGCGCGAATGCAGTCTCGACTCTAGTAGTCGAGCAGGGTGTCAGTTTTCCTTTTCGTCCCATGCGCACTCGAGCGTCACGCGACACTTCCCCTCGTTCAGCTACGCAGTTCCCCAATATGCACCATGAGCAGTCTACGTCCGCCGCAGCGGCCGACCCTCACGCTACCACACTCGAACAACGCACAACCGAACAGATTCGTACGGCAGTTTTGGCATCGGAGCAACGGATTACTGAGCAGTTTTTGGCGGCTAACGCTGCCTTACTTGCCCTGCTCCGGCAGACGACAACCACACCTGCTACTACCGATCAACAGCAGTCCATTCCCGCCGACGCGACCACAGCGACGGAGGGTGGTAAGGAGGCCCCCGAGCCACCTATCGACCTGCTCGACGACGAACCCGACCCCTCCGCGGCCGATTTCGTCGACTTCACCTACTACGGCGAAGTCATTCCAGCCGGCCTCGAACGTCCCCCTCGCGACGTCGAAGAGCCACGTCTATGGACACTCACGGACGACACCGCCCGCGCTCTAAGCGACAAACGCACCCAGGCAGCCTACGACGAGTACCTACACATCGGGTGCTATGCCTTCTTCGACAGCTGCGCCAACGTGGCAATTGGCGAGGCTCTGGACACGCTGTCACACGGCACACTACCTTTACCGACAGAGCAGGCGGCAGCGATTACCCTCATCCGAGCGGGCCATCGCACCCACATGGCGACGGAGGAGGCCGCCCGTACTAGATTGGGCTTCCTCCGCCTCACCAAGGGCGGACAAACGAGCACGGATGCGGACCGCGTCTTTGCCGAACTGGCCCACGAGCGCTTCTGCCGACCACGCCCTACCGCGGTCTCCGGCACATTGGATGCGCTTCGCCAAGCGTTCGTCGACCGCACGTTGGAGGTCAGCTTACACGCCGCCAGCAAGGCCGCCGCCGGAGCTGCCTTCGCGAAAGTCACACCGGACAAGCCTCCCGGCCCCGACGCGCGGGCCCGCAAAGCCGCCGCCGACAAACGCAAAGCCGCAGCAGAAGCAGCAGCGGCAGCCCGCGCTACCCCGCCACCCAAACCGACCGACCCGGCTAAACCCTCGACCAAGAAATGACGGTGTGGCCCGCCGCGCCGATTCCTGCTCCCCGACGTCTTCCTACATGCACCACCGCGTGCGTCGAAGATGGCGGGAGTGGGAGCGCATCGGCGCGAGCGGCCAAGTCCTAAACTGGATCCGCCATGGCGTCCGCGTGAAGTTCAAGCACGGCCTACGCCCCAAGCCCTTCAACCACGGCATCTCTATGCTCGACGCGACGCCGGCCCAACTCGAGTTTCTAAACTCGGAGCTCCCCCGCTTCGAGGCTTGCGGTGCTTGGGAGCGAGCGGACAACCCTCGCTACGTTTCCCGGATGTTTTTAGTTCCAAAACCCGGGTACAACCAATGGCGTTTGATTATCGACCTTCGAGAACTCAACCGTTATTGCTCGACCTTCACCATGACGTGCGAGACGCTCAAGCACCTACGTCACCTCTCGCGTCCGGGCGACTACTTCGTCTCCCTCGACCTTGCCGACGGGTACTACACCCTTGGCATCCGGGAGGAAGACCGAGACTTCTTCACGGTCAACTACCGCGGCACGCTATGGCGCCTAGCATGCCTTCCCATGGGCTGGTCGGGTTCGGCTTACTACTTTTGCAAGCTAACTCAGGTGTTCACGAACCACCTACGTCGCCCCCCGCAACCGGTGCCAGCGGCTGCTTCCCCCCCCAGTCGCCGCCCTACCAAGCGCTTCCTCCGAAACGCGCGATGGCGTGGGACCCGACTACTCCCCTACATGGACGACTTCCTTTTCCTCGCCGACTCCTACGCGGACGCCCTCCTACTGCGACAGCGCGTCCAAGCCCTCCTCGACACCCTCGGCCTCGAACGCAACCCCAAGAAAGGCGTTTGGACACCGACTCAAGTGGGCGACCATTTGGGATTAACGGTGGACCTCCAACACGGCATGTTTCGCGCCCCGCCCGCAAAACTCCACCAGCTCGCGCAACAAGCCTCTTCCCTACTCGGACGAGCCGCTTCCAACGCCCGATGGCTTCCTACACGCCAACTTGCGGCTTTCGCCGGAAAAGCACAGTTCCTCTACCTCGCAATCGCCCCCGCGCGCTTCTTTTTGCGCGAACTCCACGACGTGTTAGCCACACGGGTTGGGTGGGGCGGACGCGTCCGCCTCACCCACCAATTACGCCGAGACCTCGAGTGGTGGCGCACGGTCCCCACTCAACACAACGGCCGGTCCATCTACAAGCCTATCGATACCGCCTACCTCCACGCCGACTCGAGCGCCTACGGTTGGGGTGCCGTTCTAAACGAGGACTCCAACTATCAAGCCCGGGGCTTTTGGAGCGCTACCGACCGCCATCAACACATTACGTGGAAGGAACTTCGAGCGGTGCGACACGCGGTGGAATCTTTTCTACCCCAACTCCGAGGCCGGCAAGTCCTCCTACACGAGGACAACACGGCTGTAGTCGCCGCCCTCACCAAGCTCACCTCGCGCTCGCCCGCCATGATGGCCGAAATCCGACGCCTATGGTACCTCCTCGACAGCAACGACATCAACATCCGGCCGCGCTACATCCGCTCGGCGGCCAACATATGGGCCGACAAGCTAAGCCGCGAGTTGGACTACGAGGACTGGCAGCTCAACCCCCGTATTTTCACCCACCTGCAACGCCGTTGGGGGCCTCACACGATCGACCGTTTCGCGTCTATGCTCAACGCACAGCTCCCCCGCTTCAACGCCCGCTGGCGCGACCCACTGTGCGAGGACGTCGACAGCCTCCGCCTCTCCGACGACGCGTGGCGCAGAGAAAACAACTACTGCAACCCCCTTGGTCTGCCCTCCCTGCCCTCGCCGCCAAACTCGCCCAAGCTCAAGCTTCGGCCACGGTCATCGCGCCCTTTTGGCCCAACAAACCGTGGTACCACGCGTTCGCTCGATTGGCCACCGAAACGCTACACTTCCCAGCGGCGCGCGACCTATTCTTTCCCGGCAGGCGCGGCAAGCCCGAGGGGGTCGGGCCTCCCGCGTGGGGCATCGTGGCCTTTCGTCTCTAACCCCTTCGTGGCTATACACCCGACGCGGAGCGATTGGACGGGCGCTTCGCCCGCAACAATTAAACGCCCCTGTACAGCGCGTGCCGCCTCTGCGTACAAGACCGCCCCGCTACGGCCTACGCCTCGAAGCAGCACCGGCGCCCTTGTCCGCCAATCTGGCTGAAACTTTCCAAGACCTCCTAGGAACTGACAAGCTGGGGGTTACGGCGGTCGCTCTACTCAGCAACTCCCTAGCGCCCTCTACGTACTCAAGCTACGAAAGCGCGCTGCGGCAATTTTTTATTTTTTGCACACAGGAAAATATCGCCCCCCCTACAGGCCACTCCCGCTACCATGGTACGCTACACCGCGTGGTTAGCCCTGCTCGGCACGGTCGCCGCAAGCTCCCTGCAACCCTGCTTCTCTGCTGTCAACAAATTCTTTCGAGACCACCAGCGCCAACCTATTGCGGTGGGCGACCTCCTGGCGGACGCCCGGCGTGGCCTCGACATGCTGCAGCACCGCCTCATCCCCGCCACCACGCGCCTTCCTCTACCCGCGCCCGTCGCCCTCAACATCCTACAGGCCGCCGACACGCTACGCCTCACCCTTCCGTGGACACCCGCAGCGCTCTCCCAACTGCAACGTTTTAGAGCTTGCCTCGCTGTGTGCGTCAATTACACCTTTTTCTGCCGGGCCGAAACTGGCGCCCGTTGCCAGACAGGCGACCTAATCGTCGACAGACCTTCGCAGCAAATCTGCCTATTCGTAAGAAAATCTAAAGGCGACCAGCGCCGCGACGCCAGCGAAAAACAGGTTATCGCTATCCCAATCGCCGCCAACCCCGTCCTGGCAGACCTGCTCGACTACTACACGGAACAGCGCGCTACATTCTGCACTAAATTCTACAGCAAGCCACCCCCGCTCGCCTTCTGGAGTTTCTCACCTGCAGAACCCTCCGCCGATTGGGGTGCCTCGTCCACCATCTCCACCTGGCTCTCCCTCGCCCTCCTCACAGTCCACTCGTCCGCGCCCGCCGGCTTTAAATGGACGTCGCACAGCCTCCGGAAAGGCGCGGCGTCCGCTGCCAGCTGCATCGGCGCGCCCCTCCCCGTAATCAAATTTATGGGTGGCTGGGCCAAGAACAGCTCTGTGACCGAAGGCAAATATATTGACCCAGCCATGACCCCATCACCTGCTGCTTGGCGTTTCTTCGGCTGGCTCACTCCGTCCCCCCCGCAACACTAATTCTGGCTGTGCAAGCCTTTGGCTTTAGGTTACTGGCAAAACGTGCCCTAGGGTAAATGGTCAGATTGATTTGAATCTAGAGGTTTGCATATCCAATATCATGTGTACGGGACAGTAACTCTAGCGGTTACAGTTACCGTTAATATCGGCGCGTCTCACCTGCAGGGCAACCACCTTGCCCGAGCAGTTAGACACAGCCAACGACCAACGACTTCCCCAACGGTCAGCTCTAGCTAGCCCGTGCCTTATAAGCCGTAGCTAGCCACGAGCCTAGGCACTCTCTGCTTTCGCGCTCAGCCAATCTAGGCTTCGCGCGAACCCACCCACCCATCCCTATAATCCTGCGCTAATTGACCCCAGACCCTGTCTATGGGTGTCTTTTGGCCAAATTGTAAGCAAGCTGACATCTTTGGCAAAACGTGCCCTAGGGTAAATCGCGACATCCACGGATCCGCACATCTTAACACAGGTGTTTCATATAAATCTGTACCCGCAGATCGAAAAGTTCTGCGGATTTGATTGTGCGGACGCCTCGGGCGCCCGCAGATATCGAAAAATGTGCAGCCGCTTCGAAGCGGCTGCACATATCGGAAGAACGATCCGCACATTTTATAAGTACTTTAAGATAGTATTCGGTATCGGTGCGCGCTCCATGCAGCAGTTCCCTGCCCGCATCGCAACAGCGGGGCGCAACACAACAGCGGGGCAGTTCGGTCAATGACACCCTTCGAACTTCAAACAAGTGCGAGCGCTCACCAGAATATCCTCACCCGCGCCATCAATAGTCAAGAGCAAGTAAGAGACTAAGTAAGTCGACGTTTGCGGGTACCGGTGAAGGATCGGGAATCCGAGCACGACCACGCGGAAGACGAGAGCGGTGGTGGGAGGTCTCACGAAGCGCGACATATAACCCAAAAAGTGCACGGAGCGTGGTGCATAAAAGGAAGGCGCGGACAATGTGTGCGAGGAGGGTGAGGAAGGCGGCGGTGAGGAGGTTGGTCAAAGCTGGCTCATCTGGCACGCCGACAAGGATATCGCATGGTTTTGCGCGGCCATCGCTCCAAAAGGTTTCACCTGCAGCATACCCGCCTACCCGGTACCGCGATGGCTAGCGCAAAGAAGCTTGGAGTGCGCGGGCATGGCGGCGTCATGGCCTCATGGGAGGCAGCGATGCTTGTTAAATCTGTATTTGTAGCGGTTGCAACAGCTATATGTATTTGCGGCTGCGGAAATATATGAAACGCACCTTTCGAGTACCTCGTTTCCGGCTGCAGAAGGACCTAAATGTACAGATTTACTGCACTTGTAGTATTTGTACGACTATCTGCGGGAACGGCTACGGATTTATATAAAACGAGGTCTAACGACTCGAGCTAGTTGGTTGTGCTTTTGACCTTTTTCCATACGTAGCACGCATTTTTCCTATACACCAACTCGCCACAGATACCTAAGAAAAATGTAGTTCAGATAATCCTACTTTTCTTGGAATGGTTGAGTTGATAGTATTATAGTACATCATTACCAGTACATGTACGCTCACAGTTGTGAGCGTTATCAGTGAATACGTACAGTTGACCTAGTACGGATAAACCAGAATACCAGATACAAGCTGTAGCCTGTTCTGCTGCTATTCAGTTCTCCTGTAACCATCGCACAGTCCATGTTGCACACGGACCTGTCAACTCACCTAGCATCTCACGGGCACCTCCGACAAGAGGTTATGGGCCCTCACACAGCTTAAGAAGCTGCATACACGCGACCATCGCGGTTTTTAGTGTGAGGGAAAAAAAAGGTGTGAAAAGTCGAACCGGACTTTTTAGACATGTCCGAACGGAAGCACCCGCCGCCGGCGGCGCCAATCACACGGAGCAGCAGCAAAGTGACTCACGCGGAGGCATCTGGCTCCAACCCCGGTAAAGATCATGTCGCTTCTACTACCCTGGATAATACCCTAGCTAGTATTCGCTTTGAAACTATAGAGCAAATAGACACGGCGATAGAACGGTCGCACGCGACCACCCACGAGTTAATAATTTCTCAATTTGATCGCCTTACCGCGAACTTCGGGCCACCCCATGGGCAGCCGACACAGCGACCAGTGACAGATGGTGGGACCTATAGACGTAGCAATGACCGAACCGCTACCCATGTATATGAACCGGACCATTATAATTTTGACGACGAGCAGCTTAGTCGCGGCCAATTCGACGATAGTAGCTTGAGCCGGTCTCTGATGCGCACAGGGGGACCGACTTTCACAGCCGACAGCAGTTTTCCAGAGTTCAAACGGGACTATATAAACTATCTGCGTGCTATTAACCCTGCCTTTCCAGAACTCCTAGAAGGAGCAGCACGTCCCGATGCTGCTGTAAACACAACCTATAAGAACTTTCAACAAAAACTGTTCGGGTATCTTTGCGTGATGATGAAACACCCTAATGTTGTGATAGTCCTGACCAACTTTCAGCGCGACCCCGCTTTCTCGGCTAGGGTTTCGCCAGGCTCAGATGCCTGGCGTGTCCTCATCGACCATTTCGACCAACGGGGTATTGGCAGAGCAGTTGGGTTACTTGCAAAACTTTTGGACACTCAAACCGAAACCTTTTTACAGCGTATGTTGCACACCTTCCAAGAGCTTAATGAAGATGAGTTCCTGGTCAGTGAAAAGATTTTGGTAGCTGCTACTCTATATAACTTAAACAGCAAGCTCTCGGGGGCACGAGCAAACATTATAGCTGCCCTTGATGCCAGACACAATGGGCAAGCTGCTGCCTCCATACCCTTCACTCAACTGTCTACCATGCTTATTCAGCATCAGTCGCACACGTCCTTCCATGGACACCAACCTCCCGGCCGTCGTCATGGCATGCATGACCCCCAGGCTTTCAACACTGCTGTTGAAATTGCCGTTGAGGAAGCCTTAGCCGCGCGTGCAGACAACCCACAGAGCAAACGCACACCCCCCCCTGTCGCTATTGCACTGATGCGGGCCTTCCCATGGCCGCCATATTCCATTGGCATCATGACTGCCCTCTCCCGCCGCAACACCAATAGTACCAGCAACAGTACCCGTACCAGCAGTACGCCCCCCATCCTTCAGCTCTCCGAGGCCGTGGTCGTGGTCCACGTGGTCGGGGTGGTCGGTGGACGCGTGACGGGCGTGGGAGTACGCCCCGTGATTCCCCTTCTGGGCAACCCTCCGTCTCCCACTCAAATGTCCCACGTCCGATTGGGGACGTTGCATCTACGGAGTCAACCCTCATGTCCTTTTTTGATCTCGATGGGGCACCATCAATCAACATGGCCGCTGCCTCCCACTACGCCTACGGTGGCCCATCCACCGCCCATACGTCCGGCCACTCCTCCCCCGACATGGAGTCCCCTGCGGGCTCACCCGTGGCCTACAGCGCCTCTTTGGGCACCGCGCCGACCGCCCTTCGCTTTATCGACGCTGGTGCCAATATCAGCTTGGAGGCCCATCGTTATGCATTCGTCACGGGAAGCTACACCCGACTACGCAATCCCATCCACGTCAAAGGCATCGACGTCAATATTCATGGCTATGGTCTTGCTGAACTTCATCTCACCTATCAAGATGGCCACTCCCGCCGGATTCGCATTCGTGCCGCCCACGCCCCCAACATGTCCAAACGCGGCGCCCCAAGCATCATTTCCCAAGAGCATCTCCGAAAACGGCACAACATTAGCTTCCATTACCGTGCTATCGGACAACCGACAGCAAGTGACGCTCATGGCGACCTCATCCTCGTCATGTACAACAACTTGCCTCATTTGCAGACCATTGACGGTGAGTTCACTTCCCGCCTTGCTTACAAAGGTGTTGGCCCCATGTCTACTGACACCACTTTGTGGCACCCACGCTTGGTCATCCTGGCAGAGACACCATGACTCTCGCCCTTCGGAGCGCCGACATCACTGGAGCGAAGTACGACAGTCATGTTCCCCTCCTGTCGTGTGAACCGTGTGTGGCGGTTAGCCTCTGAAAGCTAAACGCTAGCACAAATCTGTTCTAGTCTGTCTAGTTCTGTCGTTGCAAGATGGCAAAATGATGTTGTCGAGAGGCAATGATGAAAGATGTTTCACTGCTGTACTTAGGCAGTAGATGTTGTAAGTGAACAAAGGAATAGTTAAATGGGTCTTTCACCTCCCTCTATTGCACTGGGCTTAAATAGGTTTCTGCCCAGATTACTTACGTCTGTAAGACTAGCTTACGTGTCAGACGTTGGGGCTGTCTAACCGTCGTCATCTGTCCTCGAGACGCGGCCTGCCTAGCATTGGGTTTCACGACGCGGCTCCTTCTGCATGGAAGAGCTCGTTCTGGCGCGTCATCTGGCTAGTTAGATTAATTATGCATATCTGTACGTACCGGGAGGTACTGGTCGTACTCTAGCATCAGCACCATTACAATATTGCAGTAGCGACGTACCCACGAGTATACGTCCGTCTTGTGGAAAAGCACGAATTGGTATCCGTAACGAGTACATGTACAATGTACTGCAATGTATTGTTGCAGGACTGTACTCGTCACACTCGTACCCTCCCCCTCTTGACAGTTCAATGAGGCCGCCGCGAGGCCGACCTCCGTGGTTCTTGGCTCCTTTACTGAAGCAATTACTGGGACTAAGGAATGCGCGCTGGGTGAGCGTGCATGAAGTCAATGTACGCCTTAGTCTTGGCGAACTTGCGCCAATGGGGCGTCTCCAAGAAATCTTGTAACGCAATCGTTCGGTGTACTTCGTTCAACCGGTGCCAGACAGGTGGAATGTCGTCATCACTGAAGTGTGTCATGAAGAGCAGATATTTGCCTCGTCGCCCGGGTAGCGACTTGATGCACACAGTAGAGATGTGTGAGACGTCGAACTCCTCATCGTCTCCTTCAGGTACAGTCACCGGGACAGCTGGTCGTAGTGGAGCAGTAGCACAGGGTCGTAAGTTGTTAACATGGAACACAGGATGTAAGCGTACTGTCGCTGGTAGTTTCAATCTGTAACTGTGTTTTCCAATCTGCTCCTCCACTGAAAAAGGTCCAAGCTGTCTGTCTCTAAGTTTCCGGTTCGGTTGTCCTCGCAGAAAAAGGTTTGTTGTGACGACTGACACCTTGTCTCCCTTAGCAAAGTGTGGCGCTGTAGACGGTTCTGTGTGCGCATGCATCTCGTCTTTGTGTAGTTGTAACACTGAGCGTACCAATGTGTGTACTTTCTGTAATAATCTCAACCGTTCAGTTGCGTCTTGCGAAATTGGAATCGATGGTCACATGCTGAACAGTAGGTCAAGAGGCTCCTCAGGAGATAATCCAAAGTTAGCCTCGAACGGTGTGTGCTCAATTCCGAGTGCATGCGAAGCGTTGTACGCAAACTCCACTTGCGGTAGAAGTGTCGACCAATCAGAGCCATCATAGCAACAGAAGCAACGAAGAAGCTGCTGAAATGTGCTATTCACGCGCTCTGTCAAGCCGTTTGCTTCTGGGTGTCGGCTGGAAGACATGTTCAAACGCGTTCCGAGGCGTCTCCATAGTGTTTGCCAGAAGGCGCTGACAAATTTCGGGTCGCGGTCGCTGATCAGCACACGGGGCAGTCCATGTAAGCGGTAGACTCCCTGTAAAAACAAAGTGGCAGTTTCTTCGGCAGTAATCGACTCTGTACATGGCAGAAAATGGGCCATTCGAGTTAGATGGTCTACTACAATCAGCACACTGTTAAAGCCGTTGCTTTCAGGCAAGTGTGTTAAGTAGTCAAGACCAACTGTGTGCCACGGTCTGGGTGGAACAGGTAATGGGTAAAGAGTCGCAGCCATCTGCGGTCGAATCTTCGCTCGTCGGCACACGACGCAGCGTTCACAAAAATCTTTCACGTCTTGGCGGATTCGTTTCCACCAGAATCTGTCGAGTGCTTTAGCAAGAGTGCTAGCAACTCCTCTGTGACTAGCTGACGAACTTTCGTGCAGCTCTGTGATCAATTTCAGTCGGAGCTCAGAGTTCTGTGGAATACAGAGGCGATTGAGGCGCCAAAAGTATCCGTCTCTGGCTTCAATTCGACTGTCTCTTGTCCACTCACCATCGTCCCCATAAAACGAATCTTGTGAGAACCCCTCGCGAATGAGATTTGCGAACTCATGGCTCAGCTGCAACGCTTCAACAGTCAGTGAATTTAACTGTGCGTCTTCAAACAGCAGCTGGGACTTCCGTCGTAATTCTCGATCTGACGGAACCTCGCCATCCCAAAATAAGGGTACTGTGGCCTGAGGTACGAAGTCTGGACGCCGGCTTAACGGGTCAGCTTCGTTCAGAGCTCCCTTGCGATATGCAAGTGTCATCGAGCCCACAAACGGTTGCAAATCCCGCAGGTATCTTGCTTGCCGCTTGTTCAACCTGTTGTTCGGTTGCCTGAGCAGATGTCGCAGTGTGTCGTGGTCTGTTACGACAAGGAACTTAGAACAGCCTTCAAGATAGCACCTCCAATGCTTGACAGCTTCGCATACGGCCAAAGCTTCTAAGTCGTACGCAGAGTAAGTGTTACCACGCTCAGCTGAATTCAGCTTACGCGCCAAGTAAGAGACTGGTTGAAGACCTCCTCCTTGGTCTTGCAACAGGACTGTTGAAGCATCTGTTGAAGCATCTGTAGCCACGGTGAACGTCACGTCCGAGCCGACCTCCGGAAGGATCAGGCATGGCGCGGAAATGAGCCGTAACTTGAGAGTCTCGAAGGCTTCCAAACAGGCAGGCGTCAGCGTAACCTTCTGTGGCTGGGACTTCCGCAGTAAGTCCGTCAATGGAGCCGTAAGGTCGCTAAAATGGTGTATAAATCTCGCATAGAAGTTGCAGAACTGTACAAAACTGCGAACTTCCTCCTGCGTCTTGGGCACTGGTCTGCAACGGCCTCGACTTTCTTTGTTGAAACCGAAATTTTTCCGGCTGACACAGTGTAGCCCAAATACTCCATTTCTTGCAATCCGAAGAAGCATTTCTTAAGGCGTAATTTCAGCCCTTCCTCCTTGAATCGCTGCAGCACTAGACGTAGGTGCTTCAGGTGCTCTTCCAGTGTTCGACTGTAAATGCAGACATCATCCAGGTAGATTGTCACGAACTTATGTAAAAAGTCGCGAAGAATATCGTTCATCATTCGTTGAAATGTAGCCGGCGCATTGCACAGGCCAAACGGCATGGCGACCCATTCCATTAAGCCATCAGGGGTCTGAAAAGCCGTCTTGTGAATGTCCTGGTCACGCACTCGAACTTGCCAGAATCCAGAAGCGAGGTCGAGGTGTGTGTAAAAATTCGCGTCTTTAAGTTCGTCGAGAGTATCATCCACACGCGGAAGTGGGTAAGCATCTTTACGCGTAACCTCGTTAAGGCCACGGTAGTCAATGCACAGACGTAGCGAGCCATCAGCTTTTCGCACAAAAAGAATTGGCGAGCCGAACTCATTGTAGCTGGGACAGACTAGACCAGCCTCCACTGCATCTTTGAGCTGACGATTGAGCTCAGCGCGTTCTGCAGTTGACAACCTGTTCAGACGTTGGCGTCGCATCGGGCTAACAGTTTCAATGGGATGATCCCACTGTCGGCTTACATGTGGAGAGTCGACAGGTTGCAGTAACTCCGGGAAGTCATCGAAGAGTAACGACCGGAAGTTGTCACGTTGGACTACTGTTAGTTCCTCTCCAGTGTGAAAGTCTGTCGGTTGTTTAGCGACTGACGTAAGTTCAATGACGTAAAAATCAGCATGACATCCCCTGCTGCGGCGCGTCTTGCGCATGAGTTTCTGAACTTTCGTAGACGACAGTAATAGACACTCAGGGCGTCGTTCCTCGAGCGTAGTCTCCATTGCTGTGCCGTCCATTAATGTAAAAATTCTGGTTGAACCAAACTGTAAAGAGGCTTGTTCGTCATCAAGCCATGGTAAACCCAGGATTAAATCAGATGTACGTAAATCACGTAAGACGTAAAAAGTCCGGTGAAATTCGTGTCGAGTTAGCTCAAAAGTGACGTCACAGACTGTCGTAGAAGTCACTCGTTGTCCGTTAGCGAGTCGAACAGGAGTCTTACTTACAGACTTTCGAGTATGTAAAGCAAAGCGTCGTACAAAGTCCTCTGACACAAAATCAAGTGTCGCAGCGCAGTCCACTAATCCAAAAATTTGGTGTCCGCCATCAGGAGTTTTCACAGTCAACTCGGTTCGAATTAACGGGCGAGTTTCCGTGAGGTTAGTCAATAGGGTTGTTGCTGGCGAAGAAAATTGTTGCAGCGTAGCGATGGACGGTTCCGCGTTGTCTGAAGGTACAGGTACCGAGTCGGGTTGATTGGGTGCTGTAGGTTATGTTGAGTCGTTAAACGCACAATCTGCGTCGACTAACCACAGCGTACAGGTCAAGGAGCTGGAGCAACCACCTCCTATTGCGCTGGGTTCTCAAGTGACTGACGAGTAAAAGGCTGTGTCCTCGCTGGGAATTCTTGGTAAACTTTCCAGTTCTTAGTCACTTGAGTAGATTTCGCCCATTTTGGTAGTACAAAAACAGCCATCGTAGATGTCGGAGATGTTCGTCGACAATCCTCAAAATGCTGCGCAATCTGCTCAGCTAACTCCAAGGGTGGGTTGATGAACACCCGTTCTCCTGACAAATCTCTGTCTAGAATCGAGTCACTTGGCGAATTGTGAGGTAAGTCACCGTGCGAGTTAAGACCTTCATCATCAGCACATCCCTCCAAGGTGAAGTTGAATCGAGCATGCAGAGGGTCAAAGACTGAGTCAACCAGTTTCCAATCAATTGAACGTCTGGTTACATGTTTACGACTATGTCTCTGCTTAGTCTGACGTCGACGACCTGCGACTAGCGATGCAGGTGTCGCGACTGTAGTCGATGGAGATGCTGAAGGAGTTTCGACGACCTCTGTCGCTAACAGTGTCTCAGAATGAACAGTAGATGTAGCCAGCTGGTCCAGTTCATTAGTAGAACAGCCTTGCCACCATCATTGCTTCTTAGGTTCCATCGGTGCCTTGCCCTTGAACTCCGGGCATTGGAACAGTCGGTGTCCCTTCTTGTGGCACTTGAAGCAGAGTCCTTCGTCCATGTGTCGTTGACGTTCCTCAGGTGTCATTGCCTTTGAGAGTGTGTTGAAATCTTCGCGGCCAGATGTTTGACCATGTCCACCATTGTTGTTTCCACCGCGTCCGCGTCCGCGTCCGCGTCCACGGCCACCCATGTTACGCTTCCAAATGTTAGAGGCCTCATCGAGAGGGTCCTCAAAATTACGCTTACGTGTAGGCTGGGAAGATGGACCAGCTGTAGACTTTGTATTGCCGAGTTCCGGCGAATCTGTAACAATGTCGTTTAGGAAATTTTGCAGCTCCACCAGTGTAATCTGGTACCCCTTCTGAGCTCGGTGTGATTTAGCCTGGTTCTTGAGCAAAGTGTTCGCTAGGCCTTTAATGAAGCGTACACACTGTACATTAGCTGTCAGATTTTCACGAGACCGACGTAAGTAGTCGTTGTACAGCTTAATGTAGACCGCGTAACTCATCGTACTGCTCTGCGTAAAGCTGAGCAAAGCGTTAATTGCTTCATCCTTGATGTTCGGAAGAAACATTGACTTGCGTAACTCCGTAACAAGCTCGTCGTACGTAGCTGGAATTGGAGGCTGAGTTTTCCGGTTCAACCACCACCCATTCAGATGTCCAGCGAACTGTGAAGTAACCCAGATAACTGAGTCGTACGTGTCAGGCGAAATCCCAAGCATGAGAAAACGCTGAGGTTGAGCTTCAAGCCAATCCTCCAGTACATAAGGTACTTGTCCACTCTGATACGGCGAATTTATTGCAGCCTTACGTTGGGTCTCCGTGAGGGTCACATGTAGTCCAGCCAAGTTGTGGGTAGGCATCGGCGTTCCCATTCGTAAATCCGTAGGCCCTTCACCAGTCAGTCGGTTAATGTGTCCGCGAATCAGCAGCCAAACAGAACCAGAGTCGACCGTCGAAAAACGGGAGTACATGTGGAACTGTCTCGGGATAGAAGCGTCGTCAAGCAGGACTGGAGTATGTTGAATAACAGCTCGATAAAAGAATTCCCACTGAGTCACGTAACCAAAGTGAAGTAACTCACTCTTGTGCTTCTCAGCACGAAGTAACCCCTTCTGTGCGGGCGTAAGTGTCAGACCGTCAATGTTGACTGTTTCCGGGACGACGTAAGTACCATCCGGATTAACTGTCGACTGTGCTAAAACAGCCTGTTCGACCTGAGCAGGTGTGCTTTAGTTGTTCGTAGCAAACAAGACAGGAATAGAAGCCGAGTACACGTAGACAAGCTGTCGTCCTTGAGGTAGTGTAATGTTAACAGGTTCACCACTCAACAGCGTCAAATCATCCGGTGTCAAAACAAGACCGGTTTCCTCGTGTAACTCACGAACAGCAGCGTCGACAAGCTCTTCGTTAGGTAAGACAGAGCAAGCGGGGAACCAAGTTTTACCAGAACGAGGCTCACGCTGTAACACCAACTTCAAGTCCGACGGACTGGTTCCTCCAACGTGAATTACCAACACCACGTAATGTCCGGGTCCTAGAGAAGCCATCTCAATTCAGTCAAGCAACGTCGAGCAAATCAACGAGCAACGAAAGCGTGCGTCGACCAATGAGCTCCGAAACCAGTGTGGCGGTTAGCCTCTGAAAGCTAAACGCTAGCACAAATATGTTCTAGTCTGTCTAATTCTGTCGTTGCAAGATGGCAAAATGATGTTGTCGAGAGGCAATGATGAAAGATGTTTCACTGCTGTACTTAGGCAGTAGATGTTGTAAGTGAACAAAGGAATTGTTAAATGGTTCTGTCACCTCCCTCTACTGCACTGGGCTTAAATAGGTTTCTGCCCAGATTACTTACGTCTGTAAGACTAACTTACTTGTCAGACGTTGGGGCTGTCTAACCGTCGTCATCTGTCCTCGAGACGCGGCCTGCCTAGCATTGGGTTTCACGACGCGGCTCCTTCTGCATGGAAGAGCTCGTTCTGGCGCGTCATCTGGCTAGTTAGATTAATTATGCATATCTGTACGTACCGGGAGGTACTGGTCGTACTGTAGCATCAGCACCCTTATAATATTGCAGTAGCGACGTACCCACGAGTATACGTCCGTCCTGTGGAAAAGCACGAATTGGTATCCGTAACGAGTACATGTACAATGTCCTGCAATGTACTGTTGCAGGACTGTACTCGTCACACGTGCGTTTTAGCCAAATTGCACCATGCCCCCGTTAACACTCAGCCTGGCACCAAACCCACGGCTTGCTTTCAAGCATTCAGCTTTGACATCTTCGGCCCGCTCAAGGAGACTGGGCCAGGCGGAGCCAAATACCTCCTCGGTGTAATTGATCACTATTCCAACTACATTTGGCTCCTTGCCCTCGCATCCAAGAAAGCCGTTGTCTCCACACTTTCTTCCGCTCTCACAGACATCCGGAACTTGCACTCCCGCATGCACCCTAGTTGTACCTTCCGGCCCACAATCAAGTTCGACTGTGATCCGAACTACCTTGATGTTGCTTGCCGCACCATGGTCGCCTCCTTGGGATATACAGCCCAATTCACAGCACCGTACACTCATAACCAACTCGCCAAGATGGAACGCCAATGGGCCACCCTTGCGGATTCCGCAACCGCCATGCTTCAGCACGCGAACTGTCCTACCAAATATTGGGGCCTTGCCATGCGTACGGCGGTCTACCTTCGCAATCGCCTTCCCTCGCCCGCTGCGTCCGCCGGGTCGGGCGGTGTTCCATACACCCTTCTCCATGGCGTCCCTACTGACCTCGCATACGTTAAAGTCTTCGGCTGCACGGCTTACCTGCGTTTGGAGGATCGCTATCGGGACAAACTGTCTCCCAAAGCCCTTCGCTGCATGTTCATTGGATATTGCGATGATGGCCCGGGTTACTGGCTTCTCAACCTCGCCACAGGGAAACTCGTTCGCACTATCCATGTTGCCTTCGTTGAGTCTCAGCCCGCTCACGCACCCAGTGCTCCAGGCACTTCACAAGCCTCTTCACCCTGTAGTCTCGAGCCTGGGGGGGCTACCAGTGCCAACCTCTCGTGTGCTGATACCACACACTTCATTGTTCCGACCATCAACCCTTTTGCAGTCCTACAAGACACTCCAGAGGATCCTCCCCCCGATCATGCCATTGACCACGACGCACGTCAGGCCTCTTCATGCTTCGCGGCAGCTGCCTATGTCCAACGTGTCAACAAGACAGCCCAAGTGTTTACACAAAACAAGCCTCTGCGACCACCTCGCATGACTGCACCATGGGAGGGCACAAAGGGGCAACCTGCCACAACTGAGGAACCTGCGACGTACCCTCCGGCGGCGCACATTCATGTGCCCGTTGACATCAAGCACGCATTAAATGGGAAATATGCCACAGCATGGCGTAAGGCAATTCGCTCTGAACTTGCGTCCCTCCACAACAAGGGTACCTTTCGCATGGAGAATCTGCCGCTTGGACGCAACGCCATTGGCAACAAGTGGGTCTTCAAGGTCAAGGCAAAACCTGATGGATCAGTCGACCGCTTCAAGGCACGCTTGGTTGCTCAAGGCTTCAGCCAACGAGCAGGTGTCGACTACTCTGAGACGTTCTCTCCCGTCGTCAAGCTGAGCACCCTACGTACTGTCTTGGCCATCGCTGCCAAACGGAACATGCACATGCATTCGGCAGACATTGAGACTGCGTTTCTCGACGCAGATCTCCAAGAGGAGATTTACATGCGTCAACCCAGAGGGGCAGAGGATGGAACGCCTCGAGTCATGCGCCTACTCAAGAGCATCTATGGGCTTAAGCAAGCCTCGCGTGAACGGTACAAGCTCTTCCACCAGACGCTCTCCTCACTCGGGCTCAAGCGGGCGACATCTGACACCAGCCTCTATACGATGAACCACCCAATGCATGGCATTTGCATCGTGCTAGTATATGTGGACGACATTCTTATCATCTCAGACTCACTCAAATGGATTGAATCGGCGAAGCGGGCCATAGGGGAGCAGTTCCGCATGACGGACTTTGGTGAAGCCAAGTTCATCCTTGGGATGGACATTGTGAGAAACAGAGAGGCGGGGACCATCAGCCTTTCCCAGGAACAGTACACCAAAGAGATCCTCGAGAAGTACGGGATGTTGGACAGCACGCCCTCAAAGGTGCCTATGGCACCTACACACTATCGGGACGGAGAAGTCGCGTCCGACCATGACAAGGTGGCCTTGACACCATCGGAGCACGAGACCTTCCGTGCTATCCTTGGATCGGTGAACTTCCTGTGCATGTGTACCCGACCTGACATTGCGTTTGCTATCAGCGTCATCAGTAGGCGACAGACTGCTCCCACGCAGTTCCACATGAAGTAGCTCAAGCGTCTGTTGCGCTACTTGAATGGAACGAGACCCATGGGCATCACTTATGGCCGACCGTCACGAGACAACGCGGACGATGTAAAGGTGTTCTCAGATTCAGACTGGGCGGCAGACACGACCACTAGACGATCACAATCTGGGGAGATGGTCATGCTTAATGGAGGAGCAATCACCTGGACTTCCAAACAGCAAGAGGTGGTGGCCTTGTCCACCACAGAGGCAGAGTATGTCGCCGTGAGTCGCGCAGGGCAAAGCGCGGTGCATTTTCGGCAATTGATGCGGGATGTCCACCAACACCAGCATGGTGCCACAACGGTTTATGAGGACAACGAGGGAGCGGTCAAGCTTGCTAACAACCCTATGGCCTCAAATAGGACAAAGCACATCGACATCAAGCACCATTACATTCGGGAATTAGTGGATGCAAAGACCGTCGCAGTTGTGTCAGTGGGCACGGCAGACATGCTGGCGGATGGCCTGACGAAGGCGCTTCCGGAGCCGCAGCACAGGATGATCTTCGGGCGATGCATGGGAGCGGCGCCAAGTGAAGACTAGTTCCTTTACATTCCTTCCAATGATCTAGAGGGGCTATTATAGTACATCATTACCAGTACATGTACGCTCACAGTTGTGAGCGTTATCAATGAATACGTACAGTTGACCTAGTACGGATAAACCAGAATACC
>JAPMLY010002428.1:0-51238 GCA_026401115.1 Tetraselmis chui
GAGAGAGAGAGAGAGAGAGAGAGAGAGAGAGAGAGAGAGAGAGAGAGAGAGAGAGAGAGAGAGAGAGAGGGAGTGCCAAGCAACACCCATCGAAGTCGGCTCACCTCCTGAGACGATTTGTGCGGGATTTGTCGATATATGTTTACCAATTCTTCATTCCTATTGACCTCCGACCCTAATTCCCGACGCGTGCCACGTGTGCGGCGGGTGTGGTTGGCACAAGCACATACCCAAGCATTCCAAACACCACCGTCAACGTGATGCGTCCTTAACGGCAAAGTTGGATCTCGCCCCTCCCCTAAGCCAATCGATCTCGCATGTTTACAGCGTGCAGTGTTTATCCAAACCTGCGTCATGTGCGTTTTTGCTCGCTTGCTTTCCAAAAATCACCCGTGCCAGCGGCGTGAACTTCCGTGCTCTATTCACACACCCGCAAACCAAACCTCGCGCATTCAACACGGCACCCACGCCTCCAATCCCCCCCTTAAAAGCCCCCCAAAATACTGTTATGTGGAACACGGAGAAGTATGCAGCTTGGTATGAGCGCTATAGCAATGCCCAAGCGTGGCGCTCAGAATGACGTGTGTAGTTCAGACAATTTTCCGGGAGTTTATGGGCTTAATTCGACAAACTCCACCGACAACACCCGCTTTAAGCTGAGGTCTAAACACCCCGGATGGCGGCTTACTGCTTGCTTCTCGGCTCTCCTACAATTGGGTGGTCCTCGGGTATCGTCGTGCTTGACGTTGTGAGAGGGGAGCGTGTTCTTGACTAGCTTATGCTTAACATAATGCACGTCCGGACTTTTGTGGAGAAGTGTACATTTTCGTTCGTTTTCATCCCCTGCTCCGCCTGCCCTACCGTACGGTACTTATGCCAAAAACAAGTCAACCCTACCCGTAGCTCATCCTATAGGTACAGGTACGAAGGTACCCGTACCCATATACCTCAATACTGCTAATCGTTCGTAGTCCATGAAATTGTTACGTACGGGTACCTGTAGGAGCATACTGCTATATTTGTACTTGGCTTTATACTGTTTTAGCAAATCACCGCCTGCGCGGCGTTGGTGGGCACGAACAAGTGTCACGACGACGTCGCGACCTCCGAGCTCAAATCCAGCAACACAGCATCCGAGAGCACTGCCTCGTTCCCGAGCCTCAGAGAGCCCGAAGCACATCATCCCAGGCCTTCTTGTAGATATTTCTTTGTTAGTGGTGTCGGTTTCCAAAGTAGTCGCCCCTCCGGATGCCCAGCTCTGCCTGCCGCTTGGACTTCTCTAGAGCTCCCGACTGTATGAACGACCGACAACTATTGCCAGCCAAGCATTGCTCACCCGGCTCACCCTGGCTGTGATATACCATTCGCGTACTTACCGTGGCAGACCATCAGAGGGTGCAGTGATGACAGAAGTGGGTCACCAGCCACGGGGTGCCGAACTTGAGCGTGAGTCCGTAATAGCACCCGTTAGTGGAAGCTCTCCCGACAACCCCGAGGCGGGGAGCACCACCGGTAAAGCTGACATTCGGCGGTACGCACAGCTGCGCCTCGACGGCCTTGCACTACTGAATGACTTACAATCCAGCGGCGCTACTGATGCAAGGATATTTCAGGCTGTGGAGTCACTGAGGAGAGCGCGACCTCAGATTTTCAGCACGTATCGGGAGCTCCACCTCCCAACCACTAATTGACCAGGTCGACCAGTCGCGCGGAGCAGCAATGTTGTGAAAAGGGTGACACACAGTGCTGCCCGTGAACGCACATGGACTCCTCTTTCGCGAATATCACCCCGGTACACTATTTAGCCCGACAGGAATGTATTTACCTGTACATATAATTGGCGGCATATATAGCAGACAGTCGAACTTCGACCACAGCAGCCGCTGCCACTGATGCCGCATGCCTGTATGTGTAAAATGGGAAAATGTTTCTATGTATAGCAACTTATTCATCGGAGCTGTCGCACGACTTTCGCACGCCATTCCTACCATTTGCCCCTGTTGTGGCGGGGTTTATGGCCCAGCCTGATGGGTACGATTGGATGCGCGGGTTTGCTCGTGGCGCTCATCCACGTCATCACCTTCGCCACTACACTCATCTGTTGTGTTCATAAATACGTGCAACGACACCACATTTCTGGGGTCGACAAGAAATAGACAGAAAAAAACAAGTCTTTAAAGTGTTTTCAACAAATCTTCAATTCTTTGACGACTCTATGGATGATGATGATGGGTCTCGAGATTTCAAGAGCAGGAGCACGACGACATACAGGAGAGGCACCCTACTCCTCCTACCTGCTGGTACGTTGGGGCTGCCGGTTATTGGGGAATGGTAGGCACAGACTAGATGGATGTTCCACCGATCCCACGCCGTCGCCTGCATTAGGCAGCGTTACTGATGGAGGATATGACCTCTTGTATTGGGCGCATTCCATGTTGATACTGTTCTTGAATGCCTACCTCTCTCCTTCTGTCACAACTCAGCCAACTTCTGCTCGTATCATTTTTTGTGAATTTGTTGGCATTTATTCTGCTCATATGCCGCCATTCCACCCAACGAAGCATAAGCAGTTGGATTGTTTGTCATATGCCACAGCTGCGGTATGTGCCTGCTACGCACACACACTACTGTCGACTTGTGTTGTCTTGTATGCGAGGCAGTGATTGGCAGTGTTGTATGAAGAATCAGTGACGCACATATTCGAAGACCAAACGTCGGTTTCGGCAAAGTGAATGGTACGTTTTATCTAAATATCAGCACCCAGCTTGTGTGCTTGCTGCTCAACCTACAGAGGCAGTCTATTCTGCTCACCCCTATATATCCTCCAGCTGCCCAGTTGTTTGCTGTGCACCTTCACTTTCCCTGGCGTGCCGTCTCTGTTGTGCCCAACGCTGTAAGTTCGAGCACAAGGTGCAGCCCCTCCTGTTTGCCTGGAACGTGTCTCAAACATTCCCGAGAAGGCAGAATTCCATTGTCATGTGGTTCAGACGAGTGGTTTGTCACGAGGTGTGCCATCGAGGTGAGGGGCACCCGCTGGTTGTTGGAAGGGAATAGCGGGTGCAACTTATTTAAAGGGCTACGGTGACAGAATTTGCTAGTAAGTAATTTCAACGAGCCATGAAGGGCGCATGGTCGTGCGGACTGTGCGGCAGCAGGCACTAGAGCTGCAAGCGAAATAACAAGGGATGCAGATCCTTCTATGGAGAATTGCTGCCGTTTATCCTCGATGAAGAACACCAAAATCATGGCTAGGGACAGGCGATAGTCTCTGACCGGGAATAAGCCTAGCAGGGGATCTCGCGGAACGAAGAAAACACCAGCGGGCGCGCGCGCTTTACAATCCCAGCAGCAGCGTGAAGCTCCTCGTCGGTGGCGCCACATTTCCATAGATGATTCAGACATGCAAGATCAGCAGCTCGGGCATCTGCTAGCTGGCGGATGCTGTCGCTTAAATGCGGGCGAGCAGCGTCCACAGGCGGGTGCTGTCGAGTGACGGCGACGCGGGGGCTTGAGACGGCCTGCTCGGCGCACAAAGTGCAGCTGCATTGCGTGGAGCGCGTCATTACAGCGAAGAACAGGTAAGTGTAAGAAGGATGTCACAGAAAACTACCCTGCGCCGGTTTGCCCGACGAGGAAGGAAGCCGTTCAGAATACTGAAAGACGTGAGAAATCAGGCGACGGTGCTATCAAGACCTGAATATGCTATTCCGTGAACTCCGCTTATTTAGTTTGCCAACATCGCAGGTACACGTACCGTACCCCGCCCGGACCCCGATCCTGCGCCAGTTCCTCCGTAGTTCGCGGTCTACACTACTCATGCAGGACGAAAATGGCGTATTCTCACGATGTGTAATAATATACTACGGTCCTTGCGGTACGTTAAACGCTCCATCTAATATGGAGGAGACGCGCGCAATAATAATAATTTTTTTTTTATTTTTTTTTGCGCCCCCGGGATATGGGACTGGCAATAATAATAATATCCGGGCACATACAGGTACCTGTACATGTACATGTACCTCTATATCTTATGTGGTGTGTGTTGATGGAAGAAAGGGCGGGACAGGGAATTTCTGGATTACAAGAAGAACAACATGAGCACGGGGACATGGCGGTACGGGGACATTTTAGATCTGAGCTGGTTTTCCTCGTGATTTCCCAAAACTTCGCATAATCAATCACTTATTTTCCTGATTATGGGGACATTTCGAGGGTGTACAGTCAATTTAATGTTGTTTCCCAGCTTACCCGAAACACCCGGAGATCATGTGGAAATCACACGACGGTATTTTATAGTCAATCTGATGTTTTAACAAGAAAAGGCAGTGGAAACCACCAAGCAAAAATGAGTAAAGAGGAAAGACTCCCACATGTCTAAGCCCGAGGAAAAAGAAGGCATGCCACAACAATAGCATTGCCCTCCGGCAAAGCGTCGCGAAGATAGGAACCCAAAGTACCATGAAAAGCGGTAGAAAGACGTTGCATTCATTCTCGCTGCACATCCCCCCAAAAACGTCGAAAGGAAACACAATTAGATCGACACACGACGGTATTTCCAATTATTTGAGCTTGTTTCCCATCTTACCAATAGTACATATCCTTACAAGAAAAAGCAACGGAGACCACCAAGCAAAAAGAAGAAAGGAGAAAAAAACCTAAGTCTCGAGAAACATGACGGCATGCCACAACATCACCACTACCCTCCTGCAAATAATTTCCTAGCTTACCGATTACAATAAGTTATTTTACCCGAAAGTAGTTTCTGCAAACTTTGCTGGAGAATTACGGGGACATTGTTGGAATGGTAATATTTATTTATAATCAATGGTACATGTTGATTGTACTTCTTGTCACCCTTCAGTTTGTGGCAAGCGGCCGTGAAAAACCGCCTTCGCATACCCAAAGAGGTGAGTTCTTTGTAACTTTGCTACCCTCCAAGCCCTAGGCATCGACCCTATGTCATAAGCAAGAAAATTGGGGGGCTTCGGGGTGTTGTAGGATCATATGCATGTCGTGACGTCGACTTTCCACGTCGAGGCTAGTCAACATCGACTTGCACTTGAAACCACGCACCGTAACAAAATAAAGTGTTTCCTTAAGACCATCCTTTTGTCACCTTGAACGAGCTTCTATACCGACAAATCAACGAATATGGTCGCATGAAGGCCGCTCGGCCGGGCTTACAGGTATCGCGCATTCACACACGTCCGTAACACGTTATGTTCTCCGGGGGTGTAGATCGCCGGTGTTGCCCGTTTTGAAAACTAATGTACCCGATCTTCGACCAACCCTCGCTCCTCGCGTCACCTTTGCGAACGAACTTCACTTTTTGTGCATAACGTCGACAATTTTAGGGTATTTCACACCTATTACGTTGCACATAGCACTCGCGCCCAATGGTGGCACCTCGACGGTACCGCATCTGGATAATAATTTGGGCGGGGAAGCCAAGGACGAGCTTCGTTAGGGAACGAACATTGGACAAAAAGGCCTTGCATGCCAAAAAAGAAAGCCCGCATAGAACAACAATGTGAAGGATAATAACACAAATGGGCGAGGGAGGATAGGAATATAAATAACACTACAAAATGAGGCGGTTAAAATGTTATAAGGCGACGTAGATACACGAAGGATGAAAGATCGCCTGAAAGGGCGGAACCCCTATAATCAACAAGGGACAAAGTGTAGAGTATTACCCTATGATACAAAGTTTACATATTGCAATGGAAGATGGTATCAACATATGACCCCCCCCCGCATCACCGCCACCCCTCCCCTTACCCCCACCACACACATCGAAGCGGAATACCTCTCCCCCTCGGACCACCCCTACTCTCCGTGCGACGTCACACGCATCATTTCCAAGCACAAGGACACTGAATACGGCCAGACGTAGTACATGGTTGAATGGGCCCTAGAACACCTCACGGAACGGGACATCAACTTCAACACGACGACGGCTTCTGCCTCGTCTCCTCCGCCCCCAACTCGGTATGTCTCCCCACCCCTCCCCCTCCCTTTGCTCTATTTGCCACGACTCCTTCCACCCATACCCCACTTCATCCTGGAGCACATGCCCAAACCTTGCCGTCCATTCCCACTGCCGCCCCGCTCAGGGGCCCGACAGTCCGACACGTGGCAATGCGATTGGTGCGAACGCGGCCCGAAGCACGACCTCACCCGCCTACACGAGGTTCAATGGGCCCCTAGCCTCCAACTCCATGACACCACGAGTGAGACTCCCTCTCGCCCCACTGCCCACAGTGCCTTCAATTCCGTCTTCATTTGATCCACAAAGCCAATCCTACCCGAACCCGGACCTACCCCATGGACACACCCCTCATCTCCTTCAACCATGACCCCATCAATCCATACCTCGACATGCTCCCCACCAGCACATTCACCATCCACACCCACCCCACCCTCCTCGACACAGTCACCCAATGCACCCCCGACGCCCGAGCGGTCACAACCCTTTCCGGTCCCCGCATCCGACACCTCTTCCAACTCTTCCGCCCCGGCCTCACACACCACACATTCGAAGAAGATGTCTACCACCTCATCACACGACTAGGCTCCCGCTCAGAAATTCACTCACTCACACCCACCACCACCACACGCAACAGATGGGCCACTCGTGAGGACCTCCTCTCAGCCCTTCGCAGCACCTTCCATATTCAAACAATATTCTACTCAGACCCGCTCAACAAATCTTTGCACTCTCACACTTACCACTCACTCTACCCAGAAGACATAGTCTTCTTATCCAGCGGCAGCAACGCACCGCACACCTCGCACGGCACAAAAATCGCTAACCCGGAATACGACCACGAGTGTATGCGACGCGCAATGGAAAATGCAATCACTAGCGCCCACTCCACAGCCTCACACTCCCCCAGCGCCACCATCCTCATACTCCCCCGATGGGAACACACACAATACCGCCATTTCAAATACATCTTCTCGCCATACACCCACCACCTTTACACCCTTCCCAACGTGCCCTTGCACACAGCAATGACCACCCTCCACTATTGAACCATGCAAACACAGTTAGTGTGGAAGATAACGTACGCAAACGTAGTTACAGTCACAGTCCCGCAAACGGAACAGTTACAGCGACAACCAGCCTACAGGCGTGGTGTCGGGACAACAGAAGTGTGAGAGCTGTAGCCTAGCGACAGCTCTGTACCGAGTCAAACAGTTTATCGGTATGTCCGATCTAGACATGTACTAATCATATCTAGAGTAGCTTACAGTAGCTATCTGCAACTAATACGTATGCGGTATTACTTACAACACTCCCCCTGAAGGTAGCTACGGGATGAAGCGTTGCATTGGGTCTTGTCCTCCAAGGATCGCACTTCGGTGTCGTGCTAGTGCAGGTCCTGGGAGGGGTTTGGTGAGCATGTCAGCCACCATCTGGTCAGTGGGGAGGTACCTCAACTTGATGGTCCCTTGCTCCACGTGGTCTTTGAGAAAGTGCCACTTCAGGCCGATGTGTTTAGTCTTCTCGCTGACCAAGGCATTCTGGGAGTATGCAATGGCGCTTTGGTTGTCCTCCCAGATGGTGGTGGTTTCGGTGATGGGGGAGTCGAAGATTTCCCCCAGGAGTTGTCGGAGGTGGAGTCCCTCCTTGGTGGCGTCAGCCGCAGAGTAGTACTCGGCTTCACACGTGGATTGAGCCACACAAGTCTGTTGTTTGGACTTGTAACTGATTGGCCCGCGTCCGAGGGTGAAGAGATAGCCGGAGCGAGACTTGCGGGTGCTGCTGTCGTTGGCCCAATCAGCGTCGGCAAAGCCTGTGAGTTGGAGACTGTGGTCCAGGCCCCCCCCCAACGTCAGGCGCATGTTGATGGTGCCATGGAGGTAGCGGAGGACCTTTTTCAGAGCTTGCAAGTGTGCCTCGGTGGGCGAGGCTTGGGCAGAGCCGAGGATGCTCAACGCCGTGGAGACATCGGGGCGTGTACAAACGGCGGCGTACTGAAGGCTGCCCAGGAGGCTTGGGTAGACGTCCTTGGCCACTCCTGTGAGAGAAGGCGAGTTCAAGTGTGCAAGGCCGGCGAGGAAGCCTGGGTCCATCGGAAGGGACGACGGCTTAGAGTCAGACATGCCGTACTTGGCGAGGATGTCGCGCAGGTACTTGGACTGGTCCAGCGAGATTGTGCGCGTGGAGCGATCGCGGGTAATGTGCATGCCGAGGAGTTGGGAGAGGTCGCCTAGGTCCTTGATTTTGAACCGTGCTCCGAGTTGGGCTTTGAACGATGCGAGCCAGGTGGCATCATTGCAGGCCGCGGGAATGTCATCGACGTACAGGGCGATCATGGCGAAGACGTGGCCGGCGCGATAGATGTAGATGCACGGGTCGGAGACGCATTGTTGCCATCCATGGTCGACGAGCCACGCACGAAGTAGCATGTTGAACTCGCGGGGGGACTGCTTAAGGCCGTAGAGGCAACGCTTGAGGTGACAAACCTTGGACGTTCCATCGGTGAAGCCGAGGGGCTGGCGGATGTACACATCCTCCCGGATGGGGGCGTAGAGAAACGCTGTGTCGATGTCAAGTTGGCAGAGTTCAAGGTCGCGGGCGGCTGCAATGGTTAGGAAGAGACGCAGGCTGGCCATGCGGATGACCGGGGAGAAGGTCTCCGTGTAGTCCAGTCCAGCGCGTTGACTGCACCCCTTGGCGACGAACCGCGCTTTGAAGCGGGAGACGTCGCCGGCTGTATCCGATTTGACTTTAAAGATCCACATGCTGTTAACGACCATGCGGCCGGGGGGGAGGTCCACAAGGTCCCACGTGCCGTTGCTGATGAGGGAGGAATACTCCTGTTGCATAGCGGCTTGCCATTGGGGGGCTTGGGCGCTGTCCAGCGCAGCTCGGTAGGATTTTGGTTCCACACACTCTCGGGCGGAGAGGAGGGCGACGGCAGTAGGGGACGTGCCGGCAGGTGTGTGTGGGGGACCAGTGACAAGGTTGGGGACGTGAGGGTGCTCAAAGATGTCCTCTTGAGCTTTTCCTTGTTCAGGATCACAACACGCCGTGACGAGTGTGGGTGGGTAGTCGGACAGGTGGGCAACCATATCGCCGTAGCGAATGGGGTGGGAGCGGAGCCGAGCATGGCGAGGGGTTGGCGGGGGGGGTAGGGGTGTGGGTGATGTGAGGTCAATGGGGTGGGATAGGGGTGAGTCTGCGGGGACGTCGTCCGAAGAGTCGGTGATGGCCGAGTCGACGGAGGGTTGTGTGTCGAAGCCTGGGGTGTCTTCCTGAAAGACAACATGTACGGAAGTGGTGATGCGACGTGTTTCCGGATTGTAGACACGATACCCGGGTGCGTCAGGGGGATAGCCCACCATGACGCCGCGAAATGCTTTTTCACTGAGTTTCCGACGTTGTTTGTCGGGGACCTTGGCGAAAACGGCGCAGCCGAAGACGCGGAACTTGGAGGCGTTGGGCACTGACGACGTAAGGAGTGTGAGGGGGACGCCCCCATTAGGTCCGACCGAGCGACTGTACGTGCGGTTGCGAAGGTACACAACTGTGCTGACAGCGCACGACCACATGGAGTTGGGAACGGCCATGTTGTGGAGCATCGCCGATGCATTGTCCCGGATGGTGCGCCAGGGACGTTCGGCCTTGCCGAGCATGTGGTGGGCGTATGGGGCAGAGAACTGTACCCCGACGCCGAGGTGTGCGCACATCTGGCGAGTGACAGCAGCTTCAAACACCGAGTCTGAGTCAAATTTGAGGACCGGTGCGAACGCGCCCGTCTGGGAGTGATGGCGGGCATGCAGGTGTTTGATGTCCAAGAGGATGGTTTCCAATTCCGAACATGCGTCGTCTTTAGACTTAAGGAACCGCACCCACATGTAGTTGGTGTGATGGTCGATGACGAGCAAGCAGTAACGGAGGCCATGTGGGGAGGGGACATTGACCGGGCCCCAGAGGTCAGCGGACAGGTTGAGGAGGGGGTGGGATGGCTTCGCGCAAGCGGCTGTGTTGCGTGGTGCAGCTGTGGCTTTGTGAAGGAGACAAGAGTCGCACGAAACTTTGGTTACAGCGCTAGTTAACACAGGGCTAGTCGGGACACCGTGAGTATGTTGGGCCTGAAGGCTTTGCATGTTGAGGTGGCCATATCGACGGTGCCACAGGACGGGATCACACTGGGCAGTAAGGGCAACCTGAGGGGAGGGGTCAAGTGCCGGCGGTGCGGATGGGCTGGAAGGGAGGACCGGCTGGTGGGGAAGGAGGTAGAGACCGTTTCCGGACGGTTCTAGCACACCCATGCCTGTGGGTACCAAAAGCAAACCAGTGTCAGAGTTGGAGGGGAATATGAATTCACAACCGCTGTGAGTTTGCATCCAGCTCACACTAAGGAGTCGGCCGATACGCTGTGCTGAACGAGATGATAGGTCAGGGGTGTAGAGTGCATACACAGTGCGGTGAATGAGCTGGCCAGAGGCAAGTCTGACAGAAATTCGCACAGAGCCACTGCCCTTAACGTCAACGCCGACACCGCCCACGCGAGAGGGAGCGGATGGGGGCGTGAATTTCACGAAGTCATCTCGGAACGCAGTGAGGTTAATCGAGCAGGCGGAATCAACGACCCAAAACTTTGACAGATTACGACCCGGGGCGAGGGAAGAGGAGAATGCCACAGAGGTGAATGGGACACTCACCTCGTCGTCAGCGTAGTCATCAGCGCAGTCCGCGAGGGTGGGTAGGCAGTCGGTGTCATCGGCGGGGGCGTCGTCGGCAGGGACGTCGCTCAGCAGCGCAGCGTGAGCAGCGGGGGTGCCGTCGGCGGCGCCGTACTTCTGGACTGTCAGCCTACGCTTGGCGAGATTCCACTTAAGGATAGCGTCATCCGTGGCAGTGCACGCGGACATGAGATGGTGAAGGCTGCCACAAACGCCACACTTGTTGGGTCGATGGCCGCGAGGGTTACGGTGTGGTGGGCCTCGACCGCTGTGCGAGCCGCGGCCCGCAGCGACGAACGCGGAGATGGGAGGAGGTGATATGGCCGGAGCGGTTGCGTCCGGAGCAGGGTCGTCCTCCATGTTGTGCGCAAGGTGGAGAATGCTGGCCATAACTTCATCAGCCGACATGATGTAGTCCGTGTCAAAGGCGTTGATGACGCATTGCTTCGCCTGACCGTGTGGGCCGCTGCTGGAAATACCGCGCAGCATGAGGAGACCGAGGTGGTGGGGGTGGATGGCAACGGAGCCATCAACCAACTGGCATGTGTCGTTGTACTCGTCAAAGGTCTGGCGCATGTAGTGGACATAGTCACTGAGTGACTGACCAGGGCGCTGTCTGACCGTCAGGTTGTCTAAGAGGGACAAGGAGCGAGCAAAAGACCGACAGTCGAGGCGTTCACAAAGGATGTCCCACGCGGCAGCGGCGCAGTCAGGGCGTGCTGGAGAAACGCATTTCATGGCTTGGTCAGCACGCTTATTCGCGCTGGCTGCATGGAGAAGCAGCGTGTAGGCGTAGTGTTGCGCTTGTTCGTCGAGCCAGACGCCGGAATCGCGGATGGCCAGCTGAGGAATGAGGTATGCGGCCTTGATGGAGAGGAAATTAAGGAAGGTCCTCTTCCATTGCTTGAAGTCCGTGGTCGGGCACATGACGGGGACCGACATCTTCATGGACCGGTTGAGGGCGTCCTTGTCGAAGCCGGGGGCTTCGTGTGCCGCCCGGTTTATGACCACCGGGTCAATAGTGGGGCGACGACGGCCCCGGGGGGTGGGGTCGCCATGTTGGAGTGGGGGAGAGTGCCGGCCATGAAAGGGAGGAGGTGGTCCACCGGGAAAGGGAGAGCGGCCGGCCATGGGACGCGGAGGGCCGTACGAGTGCGGGTGGTCACGGTGGTCACGGTAGGGGGGGATGAGATGAGAGGGCGCCTCCGTGATATGGGGGCCGGGGTGGTGAGGGGCATATCCGGCGTGGTGGAAGGGGGGAGGTGGTGGGAGGTGATCAACCCGGATGGCGTGACGCGAGGGGTCGTAGTGCGCATCGGCACGCGCGGGCTCGCGGGGCGCATCGTGGCGGCGCTGTGCGACTGTGGGGTCGCCAACAGGGGCTGCAGCAGGAAAGAGTGTTTCTGCGTCCGGGGTGATGAAACCAGGCTGGGGATGTTCAAGCAGGTGGAGGGTGTGGCCGTCGTGGCTGTCCCGGACGGGTTCGAGTTGGGCATCGTGGCGGCGCTGAGCTACAGGGGGGTGCGGATTAGCACCCGCAGCAGCAACAGCACCCTCGGCCGACTGCGAGTCGAAACGAGCTGTTAAGCTCGCTACTTGCGCAACGAGCAGCGCGAGAGTATCTGGGGGGTGATCGAGGTTGCTCTGGTGAGAGCCTGACTCAGGGGAACCAACAGGTGAAACAGGCGGGTTTTTTTGCGCCATTTCGACAGAGGGCAAAAAAGAAAGAGCTGGAAGAAAAACAGGCAGCGGTAAAAACCGCTAGCCGGACTCGTGCCTAACAGCGGTATGCAAAGAGACGGCCTGATGCCCGCCGACCCCTCGGCCTGTAGCCCCGGGGTGTCTCAGAGCACCTTTTCTGTATCCTCCACCCAGTGTGGGGCACAAGTCGAGGCCAAGGCCAGGACAGGTGGAGCGCTGCGCTGATGGCCTAGTCGGTAAGCTAATATGAAAATAAAAAAGGTAAGCTACGGCTAGCGTGCAACCTGTGGATGCGTATTCACCCGACAGTGCACCCCCCCGTTCTCCAGCTTAGACCTGTGTGCACCCTGTCCACACACGACGAGTGCGTCGGTGTGGGTGGCTGGCTATCTCCGGCGGGTGGCTGGCTTAAGAGGGTGGTGGCGGGTTTTAAAATCGCAGTTTATACTGGCGATACCGCCGACTACAAGTTGAAAGTACTAGGTGTCTATAGAAACTTGCCTTCTGCGGGAGAGCTGTCGATCGCAGCTCGCCGAACCAGGTTGTCGCGCGTGAGTGACGTGAGGCGGGGGCCCATAACCTATTGAACCATGCAAACACAGTTAGTGTGGAAGATAACGTACGCAAACGTAGTTACAGTCACAGTCCCGCAAACGGAACAGTTACAGCGACAACCAGCCTACAGGCGTGGTGTCGGGACAACAGAAGTGTGAGAGCTGTAGCCTAGCGACAGCTCTGTACCGAGTCAAACAGTTTATCGGTATGTCCGATCTAGACATGTACTAATCATATCTAGAGTAGCTTACAGTAGCTATCTGCAACTAATACGTATGCGGTATTACTTACAACATCCACAACACAGTCTAATCAATTTACAATACTCACCTCCCCAACCCCTCCATCACCATCCCACCTCCGCCCTTCTTCGACACTTACCCACCACACTCCTTAGGCATCTACCACCTCCCCCCTAACCCTACCCAGCCCGTCACTTACCCCCTTCCGGAGCGCACGTCACTAACATACTCCCCCACAAGAGGAGTACATGCTTGGGATTGGAAGGACTTCGTAAACACCGACGGCTCCTAGAAGGGAGGCCCCTGCCACCCACCCCGCCTCGGATACGCGCGTCAAAATTCGGGTGACCTCCACCCCTCCCTCTGACACCATCAATCGTGCGGAACTCGCGGGTATCGATATCGGCCTACAACTCGGCCATACCCGCATCCTTACAAACATTGCGTACTCACTCCGCCTTATCCAAGGCTACATGAACTGCCCATCCGCCTACCGACACAACATCCACCGCGACACACTTGACTCCATCACACACGCGCTCAAAACTCGATGCGAGTCAGGCATCCGCACCCATCTAGGCAAAATCAAAGCACACAACCACTCAATCGGCGACGACCTCGCAGACGACCTCGCTAACCAAGTTGCGGACGGACACCCACCCGACACAACCTATACCAAGGGTTTAGACGTATCGATAGGCCATTGGACGCGGCCATACACACTCACACCCCAAACCCTAGGAGAACCCATACCCTACAAGTGCACCAATCTGAAAACTGATGCACTCACGTACATCACCAAACACACACATACACCCCTCTCACAAACCACCATACACGGTGCCCTCCTCGCCCGCGCCGCGGCGGACGGGGCGGACTTCACCTTCCACAAAAAGCACGCATCACTCACCAATGTCCAAAAACACACACAAGCAAGACTTCATGTGGGGAGTGCACAACACCCGCCTCCTATCACACAACCCCGCCCCGCGCTGCCCCATGTGTGGTCAATTTACTAGCAACGGCCACGTGGCCGGTAACTGCCTTGTTAGCACTAGCATCCCGTTACCTAGTGCTTATGTACAAGGTAGCTATTTGTCATCCTAGTACTAAGCGTTATGCTATTATAGGTATTGAAATTGAGGCGCCCGCCGGCGGCGCAGCGGCGGCGGCCCCGGAGGGGGGTGCGCTCGCAGGCCCGTCGGCATCCCCTCACCTCCCCGTGGTGGGCGCTGGAAACCCCGTAGCCGTGCTAGGCTTGGCACGGTAGGGGGCTAAGAGGGCCGACAGCTCAATCCGCGGGATCAACAAGTGTCGGGAAAGCCATGTACATAGGGTTTTTGAAAAAAATTGTGCAATACCGGCGCCAAGATCTCCCGCTCGGCCCGTCCGATCTGTTTTTTCACGTACATATACTCATGAATACATCCTTACTTTGAGGGGTGGGGCATGTACTACGGCAGCGATTGATGGCGAGGAGGGTACGGCCGGATCAGCGGTGGGAGGCAGGTGTTGGAGCTGTTGGTGGCGAGCCGGGAAGCAGCGCCACGAAAGGGCGCTCGCTAGCCGTCGACCAGCCCTGTGCCGGTCGAACCTTGCCGAGGGGTGAGGCAAGACATGGCACAGGCCGGTGGCTAGTCGCAGACGGAGGAGCGGCTATATGAGGCGGCGGCGATCCTCGGGATCAGCCGCCGCCGGTATGCCATGTACGGAGGGTTTTTTTCGGAAACTAAAACAATGCCCGTACCCGGCGTCGAGCTAGTTGGGGAGCAGCACCAGGGTAGGGCGCTCACTAGCGAGCCGCTACGTCGTCCAGCGTCGTCTCCCGGGGGGGGGGGGGGGGGGGGTTAGCTGGGACGGTAAGGAGGACGGCCGCGACGGGAGGAGCAACACGATCTGGCGGCGACGACCGTCTGGGTCGGCGCCGCCGGAAAACCCGGCATGGGGGGGTTTGTTTAATTCCGGGCGCCCGCGGCCCGCCGGATCCGGCTACGGTGACCTGCCCCCCCCCCCTCTTCGACACCCACTACCCCGACAGACCTTCATAATTATAGGATTCCTTGATCGTGGGCCCGGCGGGTGAGCTCGGAGGCACCCGCTCAAGAACAGGCTGCTCGGTGGACGCGCGATCAGAGGGGGGAGGGTACGGCCACAGGCCCGAAAACCGACAGGTACCCGGGTACCAGACAGAGAAAAACCGGGGAAATGAGCGGGCAAAATTCAGGCGCGGAGGCAGGAGCGCTAGTTTTTTCTATGTCTGTGTGTCTCGGTCCCCCCCACTTGTCCTCGAGGTGACGGGGGACCTCGACAAGGAGGACCGGCGCGTCGGTGGACGCGGCAAGACCTTGGGGCGGGGTTTACGGAATGGAGCGGCGGGATCGACGAGCGACCGCGCGAGGAGGGGTTTTTTGCCAGCCTTTCCCCTCCTACCTTCGGCAAGACCGAAGTCACGCGGGAGCTAGATTAGGCAGGCCCGTCGTCCCTCCCGAACGCCGACCGGCCTAGGCCGGTCGGCACCCCGGTTCGGTGGGAGCGGGCCGAGCATCGTGAAGGTCGAGCAGCAGTTTAGTTTTGCATTTCTCGACAAGTGGATTTATTTTTAGATCTGTTTCTCTTGATTACAAAATTATTACGTTGTTACTCCTTAGGCGGGGAGACTATGGCAATTGCTGCGGTTGCTTAATTGGAAATTAAACACAACGTGTGCCGGCAATCTGGACCGATTGATGTCTCTCGGACCTCTCTACCAAGCCATACAGGACTTATAAGCGAGTTTAGCCCGGGTCTCTGCGACCAGGTACACCTATCGACACACCTATCTGCAATGTGTGCCGATGTTCCTCGGGAGTTGAAAAAACTGTAAGCAACCGCAGTAATTGCCACAGTCCCCCCGCCTAAGCAGTAACAGCGTAATAATTTTGTAATCAAGAGAAACAGATCTAAAAATAAATCCACTTGTCGAGAAATGCAAAACTAAACTGCTGCTCGACCTTCACGATGCTCGGCCCGCTCCCACCGAACCGGGGTGCCGACCGGCCGAGGCCGGTCGGCGTTCGGGAGGGACGACGGGCCAGCCTAATCTAGCTCCCGCGTGACTTCGGTCTTGCCGAAGATAGGAGGGGAAAGGCTGGCAAAAAACCCCTCCTCGCGTGGTCGCTCGTCGATCCCGCCGCCCCATCCCGTAAGTCCCGCCAAGGTCGCCGCCGCATCCGCCGACGCGACGGTCCTCCTTGTCGAGGTCCCCCGTCACCTCGAGGGCAGGTAGGGGGGACCGAGACACATAGACATAGAAAAAATTGGCGCTCCTGCCTCCGCACCTGAATTTTCCCCGCTCATTTCCCCGGTTTTTTCTCTGTCTGGTACCCGGGTACCTGTAAGGTAGTCCGGCCTGCGTCCGTACCCTCCCCCCTCTGATCGCGCGTCCACCTAGTAGACTTTGTTGAGGCTGGGGCCTCCGCGCTTACCCGGGCCCCCCCGCAAGGGTCTCGTCTATCCGGTAGTGGGTATCGAGGGGGGGGGGGGGGGGGGGGGGGGGGGGGGGGGGGGGGGGGTCAGGTCGCCGTAGCCGGTTCCGTCGGGCCGCGGGTGCACGGAAATTAGTCAAAACCCTCCGTACGGGGTTTTCCGGCGGCGCCGACCCGGAGGGTCGTCGTCGCCAGATCTTGTCGCTCCTTCCGTCGCGACATGCCTCCTTGCCGCCCAAGACTACCCCCCCCTCGGGAGATGTATCTCGTCGGCGTGGCGGCTCGCTAGTGAGCGCCCTACCCTGGTGCTGCTCCCCAATTAGCTCGACGCCGGGTACGGACATTAGTTTAATTATCCAAAAAGCCCTCCGTACAGGGCTTTCCGGCGGCGGCTGATCATGAGGATCGCCGCCGCCTCACATAGCCGCTCCTCCGCCTGCGACCTGCCACCGGCCTATGCCATGTTTTGCCTCCCCCCCTAAGAAGTGTCGACCGGCACAGTGCTGGTCGGCGGCTAGCGAGCGCCCTTTCCTGGCGCTGCTTCCCGGCTGGCCACCACCGGCTCCAACACCCACCCCCCACCGCAGATCCGGCCGTACCCTCCTCGCAATCAGACGCTCCTGAAGTACATGTCCCACCCCCTCGAGGTAGGACTGTTCTTAGTAGTATCTGTACGCGAAAAAACATATCGGACGGGCCTGCAGGCTCACCGCGTGGAGGTAGAGGTAAGTGCCGACAGGCCTGCGAGCGCACCCCCCTCCGGGGCCGCCGCCGCTGCGCCGCCGGCGGGCGCCTATTATAGGTACTCTATTCCCTATTGGTGGCGGTCGGCCGGCCATGCCGGTGCCTTCACCGCCCGCCATCTCTCGTCTCTCACGTCTCTAGCCACCACACCCGGCCCCCTTGTGGGGCCGGCACGACCTACGTGTAACTATCCGTTCCTGATTCCAAGAGGTTATGGGCCCTCCACCAAGTTACATTAGAGAAGAGCGGGTGTAAAGCGCTCGGCGCCACGCTAGTTTTACCTACTCCCACGTAAAAAGAGTAGAACGTGTGCAAAACGCTCGGCGCCATGCTAGTAATTCATCGTCCAACCGACAACACGATTCGCCTTCGAAGTGGTTGTCCGCGACTCTCTCACGTATCTCTCACGTATCTCTCACGTAAAAATGAAAAGAGCGTGTGTACAACGACCGGCGCAACGCTGGCTCCACCCAACTTTCAGTCTCACCTAGCCTTCAGCCTACCGATGCTCCCACCCGGATGTGGTTCTTTAAAACCGACCCGCGAAAATTCGGCCCGTGCGTACTTGAATTAGTATTGTTGTTGTTTTTTCCCGAGGCAACGCAGCAACGCTCACCTAACTTAGTTAGCATCTAACCTTTCCCACGGCGAAAGTGGGGAGTCAACACGAGCAGCGCCCGTCTAGGCTTTTGCGTCCCTACACGCTCCTAACACCCTTGTTGGCAGTGCTTCTTCCTCACCGGTCGCTCTCATGCGTCGGCTAATTCGCCCGTGGACAGTTTTTCCCGCTACATTTCAGACTAGTACATTACACAGTACATTTGGAACCACTTTATATCGGCAACTCGCCGGTAGCGGCATGTTCCTTTGAGCGCATGTCGCTACACCTACCCGGCATGAGACACACGCTACAAGCACTACACCTTCGACCAAGATGGCACCTTGCTCGACGCAAGCTAGGACGACGTCAAAACTTCGGCTACCTTGAGGGGGGTGTTAGCACTAGCATCCCGTTGCCTAGTGCTTCTGTTCAAGGTAGCAATTTGTCATCCTAGTACTTAGTGTAATGCTATCAGCGGTACTCTATTCCCTATTAGTGGCGGTCGGCCGGCCTTGCCGGTGCCTTCGCCGGCCGCCATCTCACTCCTCTCACTTCTCTAGTCACCACAACCGCCCCCCTTGTGGGGCCGGCACGACCTACGTGTAACGACTCCGACAATCCGACATGCCCCACCATGTCCGGCTTTAGACAGGACCGCCACAAAAACGCGCAAGAGCTTCTCATGTCCCTCATGGAACGCCACAACGGAAGCCGATAGGAGACCATCACGGCGGACTTTGGTAACACACCCATCAAATCATTCACATCCCTCATACCCATCTATACCCCCCTTGACTGTCACCCCCCTCACCCCACCCATATGCCCACCCGTATGGTTGCTATTGATGAAGGCCTCTCGCCCGACTCCCTCACCTCATGCCACCCCATCCTCCCGGCCGAGATCCTCCCCTCCGCGTTGAGACCCCCGGCACACAAACCCGACTTCGCCCGGCTTCTCGAACCTAGATTCGTCGGACACACAAACGGCCGCCGACGTTACTCCTCGAATAAAGATATTCAGATAAGGGGATGGATACCGCACGGCCCACAACCTCTCCCACACCGCACAAGTGATTCCCGAGAAATACACCCCCTCGCCAATGCCATTCGCTAACATTGGCCACGTACCGAAGTCGACATTCTTCCCATAATCATGACTCGCACATGTACACCTCACTCATCCAGCATTACCAATCTCATATGTCTTCTCACCCTCCGCACGGACGCACGGACTCCTTACAAACTCATCCCAAAAACACGACTCAACACGGCACGCCTCCTAGCACAACTCCATTTGCACACTGTCCAATGGCTGCATCATCCCCTTCTCGTATACCGCATCAAATCTCGAACGACCACACCCCGCACCTCCATTCACCGCACCCACACACGCCCCTTAATGATAGCTACCACCCTCACGCACGTCACACTCCCCCCCCGGGGGGGGGGGGGGGGGGGTAAAAACCCCCAACACCCTTTGGAAAGGTTTGACTTAGGCCGTTCACGGTCTAGTTCTGACTTGTAAGTTTCATGCATGGCATAGCAGGGAGGGCCCATAGACATCAACCGGTTTCTACCGGTACATGTTGTAAACAACTTCAATTTCAATTTCAATAGTCGACCAGCATGTGCATCGGCTCACCAAACAAGTATGCGACAAGTAGCGAGCTGATACGATACTCGTCGTCGCTGTCAGGGGAGTCCGTGGCTGTAGAAGTGCCCGAGTGGGTATCTCCGCTGAATTCCGAATAATTTCATGCCGAGACGCATCCCCTCCTCGAAAGCATGGATGTGCTGCCGATTATTGTAGCATTACGATAGCATTGTTCATGTTTTGAAGGAGATCATGGCCGAGGCGGAGGCAATGAAAGGGAGGGGCTTATGTTTGGAGGTTCGCCGATTTTGGTATGGGGCCTCCTGAGATCGCATGGGGATGTCGTGTGCTTGGATTTTTCGGCTCCACATAAGCACTTGGTTGTGGATGTTACGGACACTAGTGCACGCACGAATTGCAACGTTCCGGCTGTCGGGGCTTCGCTTCCGCTCCGTGTCAGTCTAGCGATGGTGGTTCAACAAGCTAAGCTTGATGCTGACCTCTGCACTTCGTCCTCCCTTGTCAGGCCTTCTATCCAGGCCGTTCATGACTACTACCCCTCTGCACTTGAGGACGTGGGTCGGTTGGCTGCTATGGCAGTTGACCGTGATGTTCGCTTGGTCATTTTGGTGGTAGATCGACGTTTTCCAAGCATGGGTGCGGCGGGCTCTCGCTCTTCACGGTCTGAAAGTTATGCCCGCATGAAGGAGCTTGTACGGCAGTCGAAATATGTTCCCTTCCATCGATTTCATGGGCTTGTGCGTCGTGAGTTCATGCAGCGCCTTCCTGTGGGTTTCCATGGCACGTTGGGTTCTAATTTCCGTGATACTTTGCAGGAGGGTGGTGCAACTGTTATTGCACGCCTCCCTTCTCCGAGGGCTCAGGTTTCCGTGTCTATTTTTTCTTCTTCTTTGCTAGTGGATCCCACTACTTTCCTTGCAATTAATGCTTGATTTTAGCGACAGCGTGAAGTATCGTATACATGTACTTTTTGCGGCATGTGCAAATTGTATGCAGAACGGAAGTCCCCCCCCCCCCCCCCCGCGCGCGCGCGATGGATAATAAAAGCTCCGCCGATGTATTGTCTACGACACCTGAGCTCCTCCAATATCATCATCACCACTATTTATGCACCGCCCTACAAGTACCTTAATACATTGAGTAGTCCATTCTTCGATGGACATGTAATTGTAAAGGTCATCACAAATAGCACACGAACGTGCTTTTTTGCCATGGTCATCGTCCGTGCACGCGCTGTATGTCAAGATCATGCAAATAGGAACGTGGATAGAGAGAAAGAGGGGAAAACAAGAGGGCAAGAGTGTCAAGAGGGTCACGTAATCCAAGGCACGGCAAAGAGAAGCACTATGTTGTGCACGTACCTAGTAGATTAAACACAAGAAACACAAGAAACCACACGCAACGTTGAAAACCTAACACGTGGAGGCGACAAGTGGCGCCTCACGCTCCGCGCGAGGAAGCACGGGGACGCTTGCGGCCCATAGCGCGTATGAAGAGCGCCGTGGCATAAGAAGGCATCCCAGCCGAGGATGAAGCGGCCTCCACACCGTCCGCGGCGGCGGACAACCCTCGCATGACGTTGTCTGTATGAGCCTCATGGACGGCGAGAGAAACCTTTTGGCGCTAGAAGGCTAGCAACTTGCCCAAATGTATCCCGTTACAGGCAGTTACCTGCATGGCATGCTACTTATAAAAACCGCGGCGTAGCCGTCGAGAGCACCAAATTCCGCGACCGCAAAGGGAACGAAGCGGATGTCAAGGCGACTCCTCACCCCGTCCGAATACTTCTCAAGCTTGGTCTCCTCAGCACGGCGTAGAGCGACTTCATGAGACCGGGGGTATAAAACGCCGAACAAACCGAAAACCACGGCATCAACTACAAGTTTTGAGCCTCGGATGTCGTGGTAGTGCAAGACACCCACATCCGCAAGGAGGCAGTCGTTGCCGTTGAGGAGTCGAACTTACATCGTCGGGTCCGTGAAATCCTCGACGCCAATCCCGAGTGCGCCACGAACCTCGGAGATGATTTCTACAAGGGCCGGCACTAAACAAGAGTGAGCGGTATGGACCGAGGCATCGCCGCCGTATCGAGACAAATGGTCAGAAAGTGTAGTGGCCCACGCGTCATCCGACATGTCAACACTCGCCGACTCGAATAAACACCTTGAACCGAGACCTGGCATGAAGCACAAGCACTGGATGGGGGGGGGGGGGGGGCGAAGAGTGGATATGATGCGGGAAGACGGTAGACCGAAGATGCAACACAGTGCGACGCGGAAGACGGCGTCGTAGTGCTCATGGAACTTGTCACATTGCTCGCTCATGCGGCCCGTTGTGCGCGGGTCTAAAGTCGAAAACGCAAGGGCGCTGTGGCTGAGACAAGATGCAAAACGCCTATACTCCGGCCGAGCGCGGTAAGAAAACGTGGGGCGATATTGGCGAAGCGAAGCAAGTTGCCGCACTCACTGATGTCAACTTGCAACTTCGGAAAGATATCCGTGGCAAACGCGGAAAGGGGTACGAGCGAGGGCATGCGATCAAGGGACCGGATAATGTGCTCGTTGTTTTTATCGGGCTTCGGCTACGGAGCTAACGCGGGCCACCGTCGGATCTTTAGGGGGAAGCATAGCTAAGGCCATGGTTATGAGGGGTTTGGACTCGGCGAGGGCATGAGAACCGCACGCAGCATCCAAGCGCGCCCACGCTAAAGCGAGCTTTAACGACCACATATGTTCGTTGTCACCGTCGCCTCCGTCCGGCGCGATAGGCCGCCGGGACACCGTTGTGGTCGTAGAAGCCGCTAGCCGTCCGTAGACGGTCGGCTCCATCGGAACATCATCGTGTGGATCCTCGTGCAAACGGGCGTCTTGCGCTACAAGAAAACGGATAGCGGAGCCCGTCTGCTCGTATCTTTTGTGTTTGTAACTTTCATACCCGGTTATTACTTGCCCGTACGCTTTGCCGCATCAGTGTAATCAAGTGTGCATTGTGGCGGGCGTAATCAACTGTATCTTGAGGCGGCGCGGCACGGTCGTGGACGGGTGGAACCGCTGTCGTTAATTCTTGAGACCCTCTTGCCGTTTCAGCGACCACCAGTGCCGGAAAAGTAAGGAATAAACACTTCACAGAGCTATTTCATCTACTTCTGGGTGCTCCCCGCCGTTGTACTGACGCTCCTCAGTAAACTGTCTGAGCCTGTACCAGCATGGGCACGGACCAAGCCGGCAAGGCGGCCGACAACGTCGCGTCGTCGTCCGTTGTGATGATGCCGGGGGAACCGCTGGCGGGTCAGGACAAGTACCTTGGAGGGGCATTGGGTCCCGACGGGTTGGTGTACGGTATACCTGGCAGCGTGCGGAAGGTGCTCAAGGTGGTTCCGTCCACCGGTGAGGTGACATACTTCGGACCGGACCTACCGGGGAAGTTCAAGGTATAGACCGAGGGCGGCCAATATCCATCAAATACTAAGAATTTATATTATGAATCATTCATTTGTTGTTCATTTTGTTATAGTACCCTCTTTGCTCTATGACTAGCGACTATCGCCACTGTGTCAAGATATGAGTACCTGTGGCCTTTACGGCACTGGCGGAACTAACTTACTCGACGTCGTGATGTTGTTGTGTCGTGTCGCCTGTTTATGTACTGCCCACTTCTTTCTATGCTTCAGTGGCTGCGGGGAATCACCGCAAACGACGGCTGCATATATGGCATTCCGGCCAATGCGGACAAAGTGCTGAAGATTAACCCTGCGGCTGGTACGGTGGAGACCATCGGTGACGCGATGCCTGGAGCCTGGAAGTGGCACGGCGGTGTGCTAGCACCAGACGGTAACATATGTATGGCACCTTCCGCCTGCCGCTCGCCGCCCGGTATTGTCGCTAATAATAACTTTGAGAGCAAAATGATGTGCTTGTTCATCGATACTATCCCAGGCTAGTGAGAGGCTGGCGAGTGATGGGTTGACCTCGCTGACGATTAGTCCGCTGTTGTTGCTTGTGCTTGATACGGTCAGACGGCATCCCCTGCAATGCTGACGCCGTCCTGAAAATTGAGGTAGCGACCGGCGAGGTGGCCACTATCGGCAAGGGCTGCGTCCCCCCGGGCAAAAATAAGTGGTACGGTGGGCTCCTCGGCAGGAACGGCGCCGTTTGTGAGTCCTCCCCCCCCCCCACCCCCCTTAATATCTTACATAATATCCTGCGTCATCGTGTTCGTTGCCCTATCGCATCGCACTGTAGTCGAGTGAGCGCGATTTTGTCGGGACATCCGGAAGAACGTATAAACACTCCTATATGCGCGGCTGCCAGACGACTGCCTGGAACTCTGCTGAACAATCCTTTTGCGCGGTTGGCCTTATTTTGTGCCGCAGACGGAATTCCTAACAACGCGGACCGCGTCATTAAGATTGTGCCTACCACTGGCGAAGTGACCACCATCGGGCCTTCGCTTGGGGAGGGGGGTTGGAAGTGGCACGGCGGTGTCGTGGCCGCTGACGGCACCATCGTCGGCATCCCGGCCCACCGGGACTGCGTACTAAAGATCGTGCCAGAGACGGACGAAGTGAAACCTTTTGGCGGCCCCCTCGGCGTGGGCCACTACCACCGGGAGCCCAAGTATCTTTACGGCGGGGGTGTGGCTAGTTCCGACGCCGTTTATGCGCTGCCTAGTGACGCAGACCGGGTGCTTAGGATAGTCCCGGCGACGGAGGAGGCGGTGCTGGTGGGCGTCTCGCTGAACGCAGGCGACTCACTTGCGGAAGCGCCGTCTTTGTGGCAAGACAAGTGGCAGAACGGATACCTCGCTCGCGACGGTGCAATCTACGGAATTCCTGTCAACGGAAGCGGTGTGCTGAAAATCGTGCCGTCCGCACGAGCGAGTGACGTGGTAGTTAGCGTTCTCGGTAGCCTGAGTGGCACTAAGCAGTGGGAGGGCGGTGTGGTGGCGGCTGACGGAAATATGTACTGCATGCCGCTGCGGGCGAAAGAGGTTATGAAGATTGTGCCCGAGGAGCCGCCTGCTGCCGTTGAGAGCTGATTACGCAATAAAAGTCAAAGGAGAGGGAGCTCCCCGCCATTCGCCCCGCTGCCTGAGTCCGTGACCTCCTCCCAGAAGGATGACAGTGCGTGGGTGAACTTAGTTCGGCCACCTTGGCTTGACAAGGGCACGAGAGTGCACAGGCTGGCTTTACTGTGTATTTCTTGGCACCGCTGAAGAAAGGGTGCTCGATGTGGCGTCTTGGTGACTACAGCGAGCACCCTTTCTCCAGCGCCCTAGCTCACGCGGGAGACGGGACCTGCTACGACGAGCAGGTTCTAGATATCGTATCGTAACTGCTGCGGCCCTCCGGCTGTGGACCGAGTGTTGATCTCCATGTCCCACTACACGTGTGCGCCGTTCACCATGCGGCCAGCGACGAGAAAGACGTCACAGCCTTTGCCATCCATAAGCGTTGGCTGCGGTTTTTATTTTCTGAAGTGGGACCAACAGTCGGGATGGCTGATATGGCGAGCTTCAACAGTGCACACGAATTTATGAACCGCGTGATATAATGTAGTTCACTTTTCATTCCCCATCTCTCATTTTCTCATTGTCTTTTTTTAACAAATAATTATAACTATCGGCGTTTTGGGGGGATGTGCGGCGGGAGTCTGTGCAACGTCTTTCTGCTGCTCTTCATGGCACTCTGGGTTCCTATCTCCGCGACGCTTTATTTCAGGAGGGCAGTGCTGGGTTCCTATCTCCGCGACGCTTTATTTCAGGAGGGCAGTGCTGACGCTGTGGGATGCCTTCCTGTTCCTCGGGTTTTTTCCTCTTTTCTTCTTTATTCTTGCTTGGTGGCCTTGAAACTGGTTACAAGAAGAACAAGATGAGCACGGACAGGGAAAAAGGGACGGGCAACAAGAGGGCAAGAGTGACAAGAGGATCACGGAATCCAAAGCACGGCAAAAGGAAAGCACTACATTGTGCACAAACCTAGCGATTAAACTAAGGAAACTCCTAGGCCACGCCGAGAATGCAACACGTGGAGGCGACAAGCGGCGCCGCTCGAGGAAGCACGGGGACGCTTGCGGCCCATGGCGCGGGTGAAGAGCGCCGTGGCATGAGAAGGCATGCCAGCCGAGGAAGAAGCGGCCTCCACGCCGTCCGCAGCGGCGGACAAACCGCGGAAGACGTTGCCCGCATGAGCAACATGGACGGCGAGAGAGACCTTTCGACGCCAAGAGGCCAACAATTTGCCCACATGCATCCCTTTAGATGCGGTTGCCTGCCTGGCTAGCTCCGTCAAGAAAGCCGTGGCGTGGCCGCCAAGAGTACCAAATTCCGTGAATGCAAAGGGAATGAAACGGATGTCGGGGCGACTCCTCGCCCCCTCCGAGTACTTCTTCAACTTGGTCTTCTCAGCATGGCGGAGAGCGACTTCGGGTGACGGGGGGCTAGAAACGCCGAACAAACCGGAAACCACGGCATCAAGGGCAAGTTTTGAGCCTCGGATGCCGTGATAGTGCAAGACACCCACATCGGCGGGGAGACCGTCGTTGCCGTTGGGGAGTTGAACTAACATCGTGGGATCTGTGAGAACCGCGACGCCAACCCCGAGTGCGCCACGAACCTCGGAGATGAGAAGAGAGGGTGCGGGATGAGGGTAGGCCGAAGTTGCGACATACCGCGACGCGGAAAATTGCGTCGTAGTGCTCAGGGAACTTGTCACGGAGCTCGCCCATGCGACCCGAAGTAGGCGGGTCCGAAGCCAAAAGCACAAGGGCGCCGTGGCCCAAACGAGATACAAAACGCCTAGACTCCGGCCGAGCGCGGTTGGAAAATGTGGGAGCGAGCTTCGCGAAGCGAAGCAAGAAGACGCGCTCACTAAAGTCGGCTTATAGCTTTGGAAAGATGTCCGTAGCAAACGCGGAAAGGGGTACGAGCGAGGGTAGGCCATCAAGGGACCGAGCAATTTGTTCGTTGTTTGATACGCAGCCTGCGCGAGCAACCGTTGGACGTTGCGGAGATGGGAGGTGGTGATATGTGGGGAGGTGGTGCGTCCGGGGCGTCGTCTTCATCCATATTGTGCGCCAAGTGGAGGATGCTGACCATCACGTCATGAGCGGACGACATGTAATATGTGTCGAACGCGTTGATGACGCACTGTTTGGCCTGACCGTGTGGGCCGGTGCTTAAAATACCGCGCAGCATGAGGAGACCGAGGTTGTGGGGGTGAATGGCAGCGGAACCATCAACCATATGACATGTCTCGTTGTAGTCGTCGAACGTCTGCCGCACGTAGTGGACATAGTCACTAAGTGACTGTCCATGGCCCTGTTTGACCATCAAGTTGTCCAGCAAAGACAAGGAGCGAGCAAAGGACCGACTGTCGAGACGTTCACACAGGATGTCCCACGCGGCTGTTGCGCAGTCAAGACGTGCTCGGGAGACGCATTTCATCGCATGGTCAGCGCGCTTGTTCGCGCTGCCTGCATGAAGCAGCAGAGTGTAGGCGTAGTGTTGCGCCGGCTCGTCTAACCATACGCCCGAGTCTTGGATGGCTAGCTGTTGGATGAGGTATGTGGCCTTGATGGAGAGGAAATTAAGGAAGTTCCTCTTCCACTGCTTGAAGTCCGTGGTGGGCCCCATGGTAGGGACCGACATCTTCATGGACCGGTTGAGGGCGTCCTTGTCGAAACCGGTAGCCTAGTGGGCCGCGTGGCCGATGACCACCGGGTCAATGGTGGGGCAACGGCCGCCACGGGTGGTGTGCCCACCACGCTCGGTAGGAGGCGAATGCCGGCCAGGGAAGGGAGGGGTGGTCCGCCAGAGAAGGGAGGAGGTGTTCCGCCGGGGAAGGGAGAGTGGCCGGCCATTGTAGGCGTCGGGCCGTACGGGTGCGGGTGGCCACGGGAGGCGGGGACGCGGGGCGGCGGCGCCTCCGGGAAAAGAGGTCCGGGGGTCGGGAAGGCACACCCTGCGGAAGGGTACGGAGGAGGTGGTGGGAGGTGTTCTACGGGTGGTTCGTGAGGCGGTGGTGCGGGGTTCGCATCGTGGCGGCGGTGTGCGACATGGGGGTCGCCAACCGCAGCTGCAACGACAGCAGCAGCGTGGGCCGTCTGCGCGACCAGCCGAGCGCCGGGGAAGGTAGGTTCTTGTGTGGGAGGGGCGGAGCCAAGAAGGTTCAGGGAGTGGTTAGCGCTCAGAGGGTCGAGCTGCGCATCGCGACGACGCACAACGAAAGAGGGGTCCGCAGTGGCAGCAGCAGCGTCGGCGGACTGCGCGTCCATGCGGGCGGTTATGAGCGCCATTTGCTCTAGGACGAGCGCGAGGGTAACAGGTTATGGGCCCCCGCCTCACGTCACTCACGCTCGACAACCTGGTTCGGCGAGCTGCGATCGCCACCTCTCCCGCATAAGGCCCTTGTCAAATACTACTTGACTTGAATTCGTCCGCGATAAAACTGTACCGAACTCAAGTAAAGTGCGCTAATCGGATGTCGTAAATAGCTGGAGTTGATTTCAGAATGACGTTTTGATCTCATGTGGCCGATTTTTCGAGCTCGGCACTTGAGTTTGAGGCCCGAACTCAAGTGGCCTCCGGAAACATGAGTTCGGCCCCGGAATCCGCGCCAAGAAAAATGCGGGCACATTTCGTGCACGCCATCGCCCTCGCCGCTGGCCCCGCCAAATTAACACCACGGCGGGCCATCTCTCCTGGCTGCCACCTCTCCCGCGCTATGGAGGGAAGGGCTGCGGGCCCTAGCCCCGGCATTAAACTAGGAGGAGCCGCAGTCGTGCGTGCTGATGTTGGCGGTGGCGGGACTAGAGATAAGGCGCCGCCCGCCACTCCCGCCGGGCCTCCACTGGCGGCCTGCCCGGGCCAGACGCCCTCCTCGGGCGTAGGCCCTCGAACCCAACTCCTATTCAACGACGTCGTTTACTTGTCCGGTGGAGCGTCGGATGGGTGTGAGGACGAAGACGCTGGGGGAGATCTCCCCCAAGTCGGCGACACAAGCGGCGTCCAACAGTCTGCCGTCAAGACGAAGGCCGGCAAGAAGCTTCCGCCCGCCAAGGCCTCCAAGCCTCCGAAAACCAACCAGGCGGGGAAAATCACTGTCCCGCAGTGGAAGGTCGGGGAGTGACTGGCAGTGCTCGACGCTTGCTTAGCTGCAACGGAGCGACAGGTGGAGTCGCAAACACTCGATCGCCAAGCTTGGGCAGTCGAGGAGTATCTTGCAAAGGTGGACGACGTATCATTGGACGACGTATCATACCAAACGTTAATATGGAAGGCTTTAAGTCTAAAAAGCAGTGAGGAAGAGAGAGCACGGGAGCGCGGGAGCTTGTTGTGGCTGCGGGAGCGTCGGTTGTAAGCGGAGGGGCGCAGTGCGAAGGCGCGGATCCGGATGCGCTATTTTGCCGAGTTTTGTCTTACATACCTAGCGCAACTAAATCCGCCACCCCCCCTCCCCCCCCGCACACACACTCACACCCCGCAGCTTAAGAAACCTTACAAAAGCTCCCGAACTGCATTTTCAGACCATTATAGAAGCTCGAAGCTGCATAGCTTAATGTTTGCCTTGTATCCGAAAGACATGCAACCGATGTCGGAGCCGTACGCCGGGCCGGAAAAAGGCTGGCATCGTTGCCACACGTTGTAGCAGTTGTAACCATTCTCACTTCTCGGAATTTGAAGTCGACCACTATCTCGAAAGTTGATGACAACATCCATGTGCACAATCAGGAAGCAAGTGTTTTTAGGGCGGAAGCCCGACAGCGCCAGACACAATAACCATATATTTACGGCAGAAACACTACTACCTTAAAACCCTAAATATCACTAGCAGCTACCATTATTCCCACTACCACCAGGCGCCACGACATCAACAACGGCAGCAGCAACAACGGCATCAATTTTTTAGCAGCAGATAAAGCAGCAACAGCAAAAGCATGAGGACTAGCAGCCTCAAACACACGCACACACACAGCACACACACACACACACACACACACACACACACGCACACACACACACACACACACACACACACACACACACACACACACACACACACACACACACACACACACACACACACACACACACACACACACACACACACACACACACACACACACACCCTTGTCTGGGTTTTTTACCCCAAACCCTAAATCCTAAAAACCCTAAACCCTAAAACCCATAAAACCCTAAACCAAAACCTAATTCAAGGACAAGGGGTCGGCCCCGATCAAGGGAAAACCGGAGGCGAAACCCGATAAGCCCAAACCCCGTTCACACCCTAATGCCGAAGTCGAGCACGAGACACAAGGTTGACGGGGTGAACCGCTAGGCCGACTCCCGCAAACCCGACTCCGCATACATGCGTCATCGCGTGCGGCGAAGTTGGAAAGAGTGGGAGAGTATCGTTACGAGCGAGCAAGTCCTACAATAGATCCGGGAGGGCGTCTCTATTCCCTTTTGACACAATCGACCACCACCACCCTTCAACCAAGGCGTATCACTTCTGGACGCCACACCGGAGCAACTCGTGTTTGTCGACGCGGAACTAGCAAGATGAGACGCGACATGAGCGTGGGAGCACTCTACAAAGAACATGTTCATTTCAAGGCTGTTCCTTGTCCCTAAACCCGGCAAGAACCAATGGCGTCTTATATGGGACCTACGCCACCTCAACGACTAATACACAAGAAAACGCCTCAAAATGGAAACGCTACTCGGCGTCCGGCACCTCACTCGGCGTGGCGACTTGTTAAACCGTGCACACACGATCAGTAAGGAAGGTAACTAACGCATACGTAGTTACAGTCACAATCACGCAAAGGGACAGTCACAGAGACAACCAGCCCGAGGCGTGGTGTCGGGACAACAGAAGTGTTGGAGCAGAAGCCTAGCGACAGCTCTGTACCAGTACAAACAGGTTATCGGTATGTCCGATCTAGACATGTGCTAATCATATCTAGAATAGCTTACAGTAGCTATCTGTAACTAATAACTAGAAGGTATTGCTTACAACACTCCCCCTGAAGGTAGCTACGGGATGAAGCGTTGCATTGGGTCTTGTCCTCCAAGGATTGCACTTCGGTGTCTTGTGAGTGCTGGTCCTGGGAGGGGCTTGGTGAACATATCAGCCACCATCTGGTCAGTGGGGAGGTACCTCAACTTGATGGTTCCCTGCTCCACATGGTCCTTGAGGAAGTGCCATTTCAGACCGATGTGTTTGGTCTTCTCGCTGACCAAGGCGTTCTGGGAGTACGCGATGGCGCTTTGGTTGTCCTCCCAGATGGTGGTGGTTTCGGTGATGGGGGCGTTAAAGATCTCCCCCAGGAGTTGTCGGAGGTGGAGTCCCTCCTTGGTGGCGTCGGCCGCAGAGTAGTACTCGGCTTCACACGTGGATTGAGCCACACAAGTCTGTTGTTTGGACTTGTAACTTACTGGCCCGCGTCCGAGGGTGAAGAGATAGCCGGAGCGAGACTTGCGGGTGCTACTGTCGTTGGCCCAATCAGCGTCGGCAAAGCCTGTGAGTTGGAGACTATGGTCCGTGCCCCCCCCCAACGTCAGGCGCATGTCGATGGTGCCATGGAGGTATCGAAGGACCTTCTTCATGGCCTGAAGGTGGGCTTCCGTGGGGGAAGCTTGGGCTGAGCCGAGGATGCTCAACGCCGTGGAGACATCGGGGCGCGTGCAGACGGCCGCGTACTGGAGACTGCCCAAGAGGCTTGGGTAAACATCCTTGGCCACGCAGGTGAGATGGGGCGAGGACATGTGCGCGAGGCCGGCGAGGAAGCCAGGGTCCATGGGAAGGGACGACGGTCGAGCGTCGGTCATGTTGTACTTGGCGAGGATATCGCGCAAGTACTTGGATTGGTCCAAGGAGACGGTGCGTGCCGAGCGGTCACGGGTGATGTGCATGCCGAGTAATTGGGAGAGGTCGCCGAGGTCCTTGATCTTGAACCGTTCTCCGAGCTTGGCCTTGAACGATGCAAGCCATGCGGGATCATTGCAGGCCGCAGGAATGTCATCGACGTACAACGCGATCATGGCGAAGACGTGGCCGGTGCGGAAGATGTAGATGCAAGGGTCAGAAACGCACTGTTGCCACCCATTGTCGACGAGCCAGGCACGGAGGAGCATGTTGAACTCGCGGGGGGACTGCTTAAGGCCGTAAAGGCAGCGCCTGAGGTGACACACTTTGGACGTGCCATCGCTGAAGCCGAGGGGCTGGCGGATGTACACGTCTTCCTTAATGGGTGCGTAGAGAAACGCAGTGTCGATGTCAAGTTGGCAAAGCTCAAGGTCACGGGCGGCTGCGATGGTCAGGAAGAGACGCAGGCTGGCCATGCGGATGACAGGAGAGAATGTCTCAGTGTAATCTAGTCCAGCGCGTTGGCTGCACCCTTTGGCGACGAACCGCGCTTTGAAGCGGGAGACGTCACCGGCGGTGTCAGACTTAACTTTGTAGATCCACATGCTGTTAACTACCATGCGACCCGGGGGAAGGTCAACGAGTTCCCAAGTGCCGTTGTCCATGAGGGATGAGTACTCCTGCTGCATAGCGGCTTGCCACTGAGGGGCATGGGCGCTGTCCAAGGCAGCTCGGTACGATTTCGGCTCCACACACTCCCGGGCGGACATGAGGGCGACGGCAGTAGGCGATGTGCCGGCAGGTGTGTGAGGGGGACCAGTGATAAGGTTGGGAACGTGAGGGCGTGCGAAGATGTCCTCTTTGGCTTTGCCCTGTTCAGGGTCACAACACGCCGTCACGAGGGTCGGGGGGAAGTCGGCCACGTGGGCAACCATTTCGCCGTAGCGTAGGGGATGAGAACGGAGCCGAGTTTGGCGAGGGGCGGCATGAGGGGGCATGGGGTCTGGCAATGGTATGTCGATGGGGTGGGATTGGAGTGAGGTGGCCGGTGCGTCATCCGAAGGGTTGGTGATGGTGGAGTCGACGGAGAGTTGTGCGCCGAAGCCCGGGGTGTCTTCCTGAAAGACAACATGGACGGAAGTGGTGATTCGGCGGGTTTCCGGGTTGTAAACGCGGTACCCGGGTGCGTCATTGGGGTAGCCGACCATGACGCCACGAAACGCCTTTTCACTGAGTTTTCGACGCAGTTTGTCAGGCACCTTGGCGAAGACGGTGCACCCGAAGACGCGAAACTTGGAGGCGTCAGGCACAGACGACGTGAGGAGGGTAAGTGGGATGCCACCGGTGGGGCCGACTGAGCGACTGTACGTGCGGTTGCGGAGGTACACAACAGTGCTGACAGCGCATGACCACATGGAGTTGGGAACGGCCATACTGTGGAGCATCGCTGACGCATTGTCCCGGATAGTGCGCCAAGGACGTTCGGCTTTGCCGAGCATGTGGTGGGCGTATGGGGCAGAGAACTGGACCCCAACGCCGAGCTGTGCGCACATCTGGCGGGTTGTTGCAGCCTCAAAGACAGAGTCCGAGTCAAATTTTATGATTGGGGCAAACGCACCCGATTGGGAGTGGTAACGTGCATGCATGTGCTTGATGTCGAGGAGGATGTTTTCCAACTCCGAGCACGCATCGTCTTTTGACTTGAGGAACCGCACCCACATGTAATGGGTGTGGTGGTCAATGACGAGCAAGCAGTAGCGGAGGCCATGTGGGGAGGGGACGTTGACCGGTCCCCATAGGTCAGAGGAGAGGTTGAGGAGGGGACGAGAAGGTTTCGCGCATGCACTGGTGTTGCGCGGTGCAGCTGTGGCCTTGTGTAACAAGCATGAGTCGCAAGAGACATCGGTTACAGAGCTGGTTAATGCAGGGCTAGTCGGGACACCGTGCGTGTGCTGGGCCCGCAGGCTTTGCATGTTCAGGTGTCCAAACCGACGGTGCCACAGTATAGGGTCGCACTGGGCAGCAAGGGCAACACTAGGGGAGGGAGAATTCACTCTCATCGTGGAGGTACTGGGGGGGGGCTCTGGCTTGTGGGGGAGGAGGTAGAGGCCGTTTCCGGAGGGCTCTAGCACACCCATTCCTGTGGGCACCACAAGTAAACCAGTGTCAGAGTTAGAGGGGAAGATGAATTCACAACCGCTGTGGGTCTGCATCCAGCTGACACTAAGTAACCGGCCGATGCGTTGAGCAGAGCGAGAGGACAAGTCAGGGGTGTACAACGCATGGACAGTGCGATGAATAAGTACGCCTGTGTCAAGGCGGACTGAAATTCGGACGGAGCCACTGCCCTTGACGTCAACACCAACCCCGCCAACGCGCGAGGGAGCGGAGGGGGGTGTGAATCGTACGAAGTCGCCTTTAAACGCGGTGAGGTTGATCGAGCAGGCGGAATCGACTACCCAATACTGTGAGAGGTTACGACCGGGGGTGAGGGAGGAGGAGAAGGCTACGGAGCTGAAAGGCACACTCACCTCGGTGTCATCGTAATCATCCGTGCATTCCTCGAGGGTAGGCAAACTGTCAAAGTCATCGGCGGGGACGTCGCTCAGCACAGCGGCGTGCGCAGAGTGAGAGCCACCAGCAGGGGTGCCGTACTTCTGAATGATCATTTTGCGCTTCGCGAGTGTCCACCGCAAGAGGGCGTCATCCGGGGCATTGCAAGAGGACAAGATGTGGTCCGGGCTGCCGCAAGCGGAACACTTGGTGGGCAGGACGCGACCACCGCGAGGGACACGTGGAGGGTGGCCTCGACCGCTGTGTGATCCGCGGCCAGCTGCGACAAACGCGGAGATGGGAGGCGGTGAGGTGTGGGGAGCTGTTGCGGCCGGGGCGTCGTCCTCGTCCATATTGTGCGCCAGGTGGAGGATGCTGGCCATCACGTCATCAGCGGACAGCAGGTAGTCTGTGTCGAACGCGTTGATGACGCACTGTTTGGCCTGACCGTGTGGGCCGTTGCTGGAAATACCGCGCAGCATGAGGAGACCGAGGTTGTGGGGGTGAATGGCAGCGGAACCATCGACCATCTGACACGTCTCGTTGTAGTCGTCGAACGTCTGTCTCATGTAGTGGACATAATCACTGAGTGAACGTCCGGGGCGTTGTCTGACCATCAAGTTGTCCAGCAGCGACAATGAGCGAGCAAAGGACCGACTGTCGAGACGTTCACAGAGAAGGTCCCACGCTGCCGCTGCGCAGTCAGGACGTGCTGGGGAGACGCACTTCATCGCTTGGTCGGCGCGTGGGTTCGCGCTAGCTGCATGGAGGAGCAGGGTGTAGGCGTAGTGTTGCGCCGGTTCGTCTAACACGACGCCCGAGTCGCGGATGGCCAGCTGTGGGATGAGGTAAGTGGCCTTGATGGAGAGGAAATTAAGGAAGTTCCTCTTCCACTGCTTGAAGTCCGTGGTGGGCCCCATGGTAGGGACCGACATCTTCATGGACCGGTTGAGGGCGTCCTTGTCGAAACCGGTGGCCTCGTGGGCGGCGCGGCCGATGACCACCGGGTCAATGGTGGGGCGACGCCCGCCACGGGTGGTGTGCCCACCTCGCTGTGTAGGATGCGAATGCCAGCCATGAAAGGGAGGCGGTGGTCCACCGGGGAAGGGAGAAGGTGGGCCGCCGGGGAAAGGAGAGTGGCCGGCCATTGAAAGCGGGGGGGCGTACGGGTGCGGGTGGCCACGGGAGGCGGGGACGCGGGGCGGCGGTGCCTCCGGGAAAAAAGGTCCGGGATCCGGGAGGGCATACCCTGCAGGAGGGTACGGAGGGGGTGGTGGTAGGCGTTCCGCGGGTAGGTGAGGCTGTGGGGCGGTGTGCGCATCGTGGCGGCGGAGTGCGACATGGGGGTCGCCAACCGACGCCGCAGCGAAAGCAGCATCGTGGGCCGGCTGCGCGTCCAGCCGAGTGCCGGGAAGGGAGATGCGTGTGTTGGGGGGTCGGAGGAAAGGAGGTTCAGAGAGTGGTTGTCGCGATGGGGGTCGAGCTGCGCGTCGTGACGACGTACAACGAAAGAGGGGTCCGCAGGGGCAGCTACAGGACCAGCAGCAGCAGCAGCAGCAGACTGAGCGTCCAGGCGGGCGTTTATGAGCGCCATTTGTTGCAGGACGAGTGCGAGGGTAGCAGGGGTGGGACTGACAGAGCTCTGCGGAGAGCCGAGGTCAGGGGAAGCAGGAGGCGAATCAGGTGGGTTGTCGACAGAGCGAGTTTTTGGCGCCATTTCGACACAGGGCGAGAAAAGGAAAAAAGCCGAAAAAACAGGCAGCGGTAAAAACCGCTAGCCGGACGTGTGCCTAACAACGGTATGCAGAGAGACGGCCTGATGCCCGCCGACCCCTCGGCCTGATGCCCCGGGGTGTCTCAAAGCACCTTTTCTGTGTCCTCCACCCAGTGTGGGGCACAAGTCGGGGCCACGGCCAGTGCAGGTGGGACGATGCGGCGGCGGCTGAGTCGCTACGATAATATATTAATTAAAACAGTAATCTAAGGCTGTCGTGCACTCTGTATATGTATAGTCACCCGATAGTGCGCCCCCCCCCCCCCCGGTCTCCAGCTTGGACCTGTATGCACCCTGTCCACACACGACGAGTGCGTCGGTGTGGGTGGCTGTCTGGCGTCCTCGAGCGGCTGACTTAGGTGGGATGGATGTTTTTTTTTTTTTTTTTTTAAACGCTGGTTATACTGGCGATACCGCCGACTACAAGATGAAAGTACTAGGTATCTATGAAAACTTGCCTTCTTCGGGAGAGATGGCGATCGCAGCTCGCCGAACCAAGTTGTCGCGCGTGAGTGACGTGAGGCGGGGGCCCATAACCTGTTAAACCGTGCACACACGATCAGTAAGGAAGGTAACTAACGCATACGTAGTTACAGTCACAATCACGCAAAGGGACAGTCACAGAGACAACCAGCCCGATGCGTGGTGTCGGGACAACAGAAGTGTTGGAGCAGAAGCCTAGCGACAGCTCTGTACCAGTACAAACAGGTTATCGGTATGTCCGATCTAGACATGTGCTAATCATATCTAGAATAGCTTACAGTAGCTATCTGCAACTAATAACTAGAAGGTATTGCTTACAACACGACTACATATAGTGTTGATATCCCTTACTGGGTATGATGATATACACATCTGTACGCTGGACTCCGAGGGGTCTTGGCCCTCCACACATAGGTGGTCGCAGTGTATGCACGATGCGCGGAATTCATATGCACAATATGTTCCAATCGGGTACCGACTTTTGGGGCGGTACTTGGATAAGGCGTACAACTCCGTTCCGGGAGGCGTGGGTTATAACCCCCTTCATGGCATTCCTAACTGGTTATAGGCCCTCCGTGTTTATTGCGAGGCTATCGGCCGGAGTTCATGGGATGATGTCCATTAAGGGGGAGTGTTGATATCCCTTAGTGGGTCTGATAATGGACACATCCGGTTATGCTCGGTTCAACATGTTATGGGCCCTCCGCGTTTACTGCGAGGCTACCGGCCGGAGTTCATGGGATGATGTCCATTAAGGGGGAGTGTTGAAATCCCTTAGTGGATCTGATAATGGACACATTTGTACGATGGACTCCGGGGGAGTCTTGGCCCTCCACACATAGGTGGTCGCAGTGTATGTGTGGAAGGTGGGGGTTCTTCTTGGGTCGTGACACGCCTACATACAATGATCGACCTCACCGGGTATCGAACCCGCGACCTTCCGCGTATTAGGCGTGCGCTTTACCGGCTCACCGAAAAAGCATAGTTGACATATGTGGCCACATACCACATATGTATCAAGCTACGACACTACCACGGCCCCCCCCGGACTCTCCCCGGACCGCAGCCCGGCTCCGAAACCAATGTGGAAGGTGGGGGTTCTTCTTGGGTCGTGACACGCCTACATACAATGATCGACCTCACCGGGTATCGAACCCGCGACCTTCCGCGTATTAGGCGTGCGCTTTACCGGCTCACCGAAAAAGCATAGTTGACATATGTGGCCACATACCACATATGTATCAAGCTACGACATATGCACGATGCGCGGAATTCATATGCACAATATGTTCCAGTCGGATACCGACTTTTGGGGCGGTACTTGGATAAGGCGTACATCTCCGTTCCGGGAGGCGTGGGTTATAACCCCCTTCATGGCATTTCTAACAGGTTCGACCTACATGATGGGTTCCAAGCTTTGAGAATCGCCCCAAAGTTTCGCGGCTATTTTACAGTAAACGTTAGCGGACAACTCGATCGCCTAGCCGGATTACCGATGGGGTGGTCCTTCTCACCTTTTCACTTTTGTCCCTTGGCATAGACCTTTGCTCGCCACCTTCGGATAGCGGACCGAGAGAGCTCCGCCCCTCCCTGACCAACAGACGAGACATTACCCGAGGCGAAAGCGATGGAAAGGAGCGCGGGTGCTACCGTACGTCGACCCGACTAAAGGATTCTTGGAGCCAACCCAGTTTGGGCACCACTTTGGCGTCAACATCGACTCAGCAACGGGTTATTTCTTCTCCCCCGTGGACAAGCTGCAAAAGATAAGCACAAAGACAAGACACATAATCGGGCAAGCGACCAAAAACCAGCGATGGCTACCGGTGCGAGACCTACAATCTCTCTATGGGAAGGCCCAATACCTTTTTTCTCGCTATCCCGGCAGCTTCCTTCTTCCTTTGAGAGCTTGCGTCATAGGCGACAGATGGGGCGGCAAGGTCCGGATGACTCCACAGCTCCGACGCGACATGCAATGGTGGACAGAGGTACCTACTCAGTCGAACGGAAATCCCATCCAACGACTAGTGGAGACAGCGCATCTCCAACCCGATAGCTCGGGTTTCGGCTGAGGAGCGGTGCTTAATAGTCACAAGAAAGTAAGGGGATTCTGGAGCTCATGCGACGAAGCTATGCACATTACCTGGAAGGAGTTGAAAGCCGTCCGATTAGCGGTGCAAACGTTCCTTCAACACCACGCGGGCAGAAATGTTTTCCTACACGAGGACCCAAGGCGTGTGCTACATCCTCGCCGGACTCACTTCACGATCACCGGCCATGATGACCGAGCTGCAAAGGCTATGGCACCTCTTGGACGCGAACTATACGAGCGTGAGAGCCCGCTACATCCGATCGGTGGCGAACACTTGGACGGACCGACTCAACATGCATCTCGACAGCGACGACTGGTAACTCGACCCGGTTTTGTTCGCGGAACTCGACTCCCGCTATGGCCCACACAACATCGATCGCTTCGCATCTGCGCTCAACATGCTTCTACCACGCTACAAAGCACGTTGGCTACATCCCACTCGCGAGGCGGTGAATGCGCTACACCTTCCGGACTCCCAATGGGTATGCAAAAACAAATGGTGCAGCCCCTCTTGGCCCCTCCTAACCAACCTCGTACTCAAATTACATTAGAGTAAAGCAGCACCTACGATGATCGCCCCCATACCGGACATGGACCGGCAAGGTGTGGCACCACGCACTCACCGAAATGGCCGTGGAAGAACGCACCGTCTCACGCTGAGACAACTTGTTTCGTCCAGGTCAACGAACCGGGCGAGGTGTGCAAGGCATGCCTCATTGGTCTTTAATTGCGTTAGGCATTCCATGCCGGTGTGAATCTACCTTCAATGTGGAGCCGTAAGCTCAACTTAAGTCGCTTTCGCTAGCGGACATGCCCCACTTGTGACGCCACCCAATACACTCGCTCCACGCAAGCATGTATGAAAGTACATCGTTGAAGTTGCATAGTGTACCAGCCCTTGGACTAATTATATGCGCCCGTATATGTCACGAATTATTGGCACATCCGTTCTAGGTGCACAGATACTCAGCTTACTTGCAACCGCGTGGGTGCCTAACACCTCCGCTGCATAAGGCAGTACTATTCAGCAGTACTTTGAATTCTGCGAAGACCAAAAGCTACCCCCCCTACATGGCAACCCCGCTACGATGGCCAAATTTGTTACCTTGCTTGGCAACCTCGGCACGATGTATCAAAGCTTCGAGCTTACAACCTTACCTCTCGGTGGTCAACAACTTCTACAAATACCACGGTCGCGAGCCAGTCGCACTAAGCGACCTCGTCGCAAGCGTACGCAAGGGACTAGCAACGTCACATGTGAGCCTTGCAAATGCGCTAGTCCGCGTACCAATACCGGCCAAGGTTGAACTTCTCGCGTGGGTACGAGCAAAGGTTGTACGCCTCGACATACTACAACTAGGTACTACGGACGTACCACGCACCACAATCGAGTTACTACGAGCATGTGTCGCTACCATTGTATCATTTCTTTTCTTCTCCCGCGGTGGGGCAGGGATTGTGTGCCTTACGGGTGACCTCGTCACCACACAACAAGGACAAATCATCCTATACCATCGGGACCGGAAGGGCCAACGAGGAGTAACTACATGAACCCGACTCATGTGCGCCATCCATGGTTGCACCCACAGTCGCATCGCTAGTCTCATGGATTTATCGATAGCCTACGGTCAACGTCGAGCAACAAGACCCCGCCGTATCGCTGGGCGATCGACACCCGCGAAAAATCATCCGGTTTGTCAGCGGACACCCTTACGAGCTGGATGCAACTCGTCCTCATGGACATCAAGGTTCACCCCCCGGAGGGCTTCGCGTGGACATCGCACTCACTCCACAAGGGAGCGACAACGGCATCGTACGCGATCGGGGTTAACATGCAGAGAGTAAAAAATTTCGGCGGATGGGCGATGGAGTCAACCGTCGTATTCGACTACATCGACCCCACTATCGTACCTACGATAGCATATTGGTATTTCTTTGGTTGGCTTACGCCTTGGGGCGGCATACCACAGATTACCCGCTAGACGGCGACATTATGGCAAACGGAGCCCCCCACTCCGTTGTAAACAATCATACTGTTAAATCTTAGAGGCTTAAATTACACGGGGGCTATGTTAGCGGGCGTTGCCATGACGCTTCGCAAGTCTAACCCTCCAAGGTAGCTTTACCGGCGTTGCCTTAGTAAAATAGACTCCCTATATATGACGCGCCGCACACAGCGTTAAATCACCTTCTGCCTTTTGCGCGAGCACAGCTCTCGCAAACCCACCCTCCCTGATTCCCTCTTTGTGCGTACATGGCATCTTTGGCCCTGTCTGCCAACTCATGTAAAAAGTCCAAACTTTTTTGGCAAACTGAGTTCCCCCACTGCTTACAATACCCATCGACAGTACTACTGGGCAGCTCGTACAAGTACTACTGGCGAGAGCTGCAGTACAGGTACCCAGGTACAGGTACAGGTACCTTAATTAGTAGTGCTTTCATGTTGCGGAACATGACCTTTAATGGTAATAGTACATTAAGCGATGAAAGGATTGTCGTGTTGCGCACAGTCACGCGACACCAAATAACACCGTCATTTATGACGGGTACATTGGCGATTTCGTGCTCAATGTCGTCGATAATGAGAGCAGATTAGTATGTGTTTGTACTGTCTACTCTCACGTAGCCCAGCCGGCAGACCTCTGCAACACTCAGTCATCGACATCCCCGGCCACGATCCAACCTTGCGGTACTGCCATATCAGGTCATTACTACCCTGCCTGTCCTTACGTGATTATTCGCCGCTGTTGCAGCTTGTTGGGGCGAGGAAAGACCGTGGGGAGGATTGGCGGTCGAGTCCAGGTTGAGCAGCCGTCGTTCCAACCGGCGGGTAAGTCTGTACTGTAAGCATATGCTATCTCGTTACTGTCTCGTAGAGAATTTCTGCCCCGCTGACAGGACAGCGTGGCGGTGCACCTACTCCTGTACTCCAAACTTTCTGATACCTGCACCCCGGCGTAGCCGCACACTCGCGCGCTCCTGGCCGAATTCCTCGGACCTAAATAATTCCGCGTTTCCTGGGCGAAGGTTGTTCCGCCTAGGCGAGGCTAGCCCGAGAGGAGAGGGGCTTCTGTCTTGGGCTTTAACTGTCTGGGCTGGATATCCAGGTGATACGCTGTCGCAATCTACTGCCACCCTAACTGTTGCCTAATCTTGCTTGTCCCTCCCGGCTCACCGCGACAACAGCCAGCACTTTTCGCTTCCCGGCGACCACGCCAATTTTACCCACAATTACATTATATAAGCCCACACTGGAACTTCTGGAACGGGCTGCACTCGTCTGCATTTCGTTTTGAGGCCCGTCACCTGAGGAGCTTCGTCCTAACGTCGCTCGATATCATATAACCAGCTGACATGGATAGGGCGGCCTATATCCGGCTGAGTGGGGGCGAGCTGAGTCTGTGCCAGAGTGGATACATGCCATATCCGTAGCAGCAGCAGCGTGTAGTATGGTGTGTGCACGGGGTGGCTCAACTGTGTGAGATAAAGGTGACGTCTTCGTGCTTAATGTAGTCCTGTCTCGGGCCGCCCGCGTGCATTGACGCCAAGATATTTTTAGTAAATATATGTATTGTAGTATTGTAGTCCCCGCGCGCTCCGAGCTCGTGGCTTTCAGCGCACCAGCAGGGTAGACGTGTTGCACTTTTGCGGCCGCTATTGAAGTAAAGGCATATTTTTAGTTATGGTCATATACTGTCAGTGGCGAGATACTCCGACTGTTCTAGGGAGATAGTTTCCGGAGTCTGCCTGGCTACGGCCGCTTTTTCATCCCATACATAGCCGCTGCCTCGCATTGGGCCGATAAGCGTTTTGCCACGTGACCAACTGTGCCCAGATTCTGAACCATAGTATGGACAGCCCGTTTGATTCCCTCGTGATCGATTTCGATTCTGATGCAGATGACTATGGAAGATGACAGCGGAGTCAGCTTTCCAGCGGGCGGGTACGGCGATTTTGAGAAGGAACTTCTTTGGGACGGGGCTGCCTTCGACTTTAGTAACTTTAACGGTACGCCGGTTGAACGCCTTTTCGACTTTATCGAGCTTGCCTGCACGGTGAGCTATATTCACGGTCACTAATTCCTTTTGCATCGCTCCGTCCAGATGACAAGGACCTCCTGCAGCAGTTTGATCTGGGGGGGCTGGATAATATGTCCTCCATGCAGAGTCAGACCTCCTCTGCCTCCGTGTCCGAAGAGCCAGACTCGAAGGATGTGGTGATAGCTGCTGCCTCGGCTGCTGGGCTGCAGCGCGGTGGCCTCCGCCGTGCAGCCTTCAGTATGAATGACCTCCAGGTGATTTGACCTCACGTCGCCATCGCCTGTGCAATACGGGCCAGCATGCCAAGCATAATTGGTGCTTAAGGGTTGAAGTGAACTTGTCACATCCTTATCGTCTGTTTTGTCCCATAATGATCTCAGGCACTGCAGCCGAGTGCGCCCCCGGCCCCGATGCCCTCCTTTCAAAGCTCCGGCATGCCACTGGAGCCTGTGCTGGAGGGGGTGCAGACTCTCATCACTAGCATCCCCACCAGCATGCCCCAGCACCACATGCCCATGTACTCTTACCCCATGATTCAGCCGCAGTCAACTCAGGCTATGCAAGCGGCAGTAGTGCAGCAGCAGCAGAGGTTTGTCCGTGCCCAGTGGGAGGATTCAACAATTTTCTGGGCTCCTTTCCTGTTTTCATGCTCATCTGACACGGCTTCCTCGCGGTTTACAGGCCCCATGGTCAGTTGACTAACCTATCAATAGAGCAAATCGAGCAGCAGCTCCAACGCACCCGCCACGCTACAGCAGGTACCCATCACCCGCCTGGGTGATGCGACCCCTGCTGGTGCTGCCATAGCTAGGTCAGAAAATTGCGGCTGAGATGTCTTCCTCGCCGTGCAGCGGGTTCTATGCAGGGGCAGCCGCAGATGATGCAACAGCAGCAGTTCTACTCGGTCGTCCCGCAATTAGTAAAGACCGAAGGCTTTCCCCAAGGGTTCCAGCAAGGGTGAGTCTACCAAGCCTTCCACTCTTTTCTTCTTCTCTCTCTCTTTCGGTTGTGGTGTGTGTGTGTGTGTGTGTGATGGTGTGATGTGTAATCCCTTTCAGGCCGCAACTGATGATGATGAGTGGCCCCGGGCAGCCAAGCACAATGGCGCCTCAAGCCCCTTTCATCGCTGTCTCGGAGGTTGCAAAGCCGGCAGGCGCTGTTGGCGGTGGCGGTCTCCGGAGGGTACAGAGTGCGGTTGAGCTGCGCCGGCCATCGGATGACCCGTCCGAGTCCGTGCCAAGCTTTCTGCAGGTGCACTGCTATGACAGCGCTGCAGCCATGCATGGCACGGCATGGGTGACTGTCTAATTGGGACAAGGAGTTGTGGGTGTTACCTTATGTGACCGGGTTGCCTGCTGTGCTGTAGGAGGATTCAGCCGCGGATGACACTGGGGTTCGGATTGGGAAGCTGACACCAGAGGAGAGGCGGCAGAAGATTCTGAGGTACCGTCAGAAACGTCACGAGCGCAACTTCAAGAAGAAGATAAAGTATGTGTGCCGCAAAACGCTGGCCGACTCTCGGCCCCGCGTGCGCGGCAGATTCGCCCGCAATGATGAGGAAGGAGCGGTGAGAAGCCGCGTCATCTGTTGTGCTGTCTTTACTGTGCAATCGATTGTGTCTTGATGGGCTGCTGTCGTCTGACGGGTGACTGTAACATGCTCGTGCTGCTCCCGCAGAAACCGCCTCCTGCGTCAGGGAGCGAGAGTGCCTCGGCAGAGGCGCACGCGGCCGCTGTTCACTGATATAAACATGTTTTGAGACAAGGGCTGGTGGCCTTTTGAGGGGTCGTAGCCCCCCGCCGCCCACTCTAGCCATCCCACCCACCCTACCGCTCCCTAATACCCCTCCGCGCCATGGATGACAGCCAAGTTTGAACTTGTCGTAAGGCAAGGCACTTAGTATGTAAACTTACCTCATTCCATACGGAAACCTGCTGTTGCACACTGAGCACACAAGAAGCATGCGGCGGCAGTAACTGAATCAAAATGCCCACACACGACTGCATTTGGCCAACATTACACCGTCCCCTCCAGCGCCAGCTGTCAAAGCCATGCAACAGGAGTCCGCTCTGGGGCGATTGTAGCCACGCATTGCCCTCAAGGCACTCACTGTTGGATTGCATGGCCCTGCGCGATGTCCGGCTGGACCAGCAGGCGCAGAGGAAGTGGACAGTGCCATGAAAAAAGGGCAGCCATTTCGCTCAGCACCTGCTCTAAGTAACACACTGAAACATATAACAAGCAACGAAGCGGAACTCCCAATATGGAGTGCTCCCCAGGTTACTCTATCCTGCATCGCGTCCCTGACTGACTGACTAGCCACCACACCACCTCGGCCGAAATCGCCCACAAAACGGTGAGTCATGGCACTTTAGTAATGATATGACGATCACTCCACATGAGCGTTTGTCTCGTCACCTCCGCCTCACCCAATCTACACCCTGAGCTCTAGAACATCCTAACGCCGCAGATTCTAAGACAAGACGATCAAGCGAGATGCTATCCGGGGCGTGTTTCATCAGCTCATGCGTATCTGGTCCAGGCGCCTGAGTGAGAGCCACGCCCGCGCCGGCCATCGTCCTCTGCTTCGTCCAGTGGCAGCTCCTTTGTGCGGATCTCGGGCTCCTGCGGGCCGTAACCGCCGCCGCCACCCCCTCCACCACCACCGCCGCCGCCACCACCGCCACCCCCACCGCCGCCGCCACCCCCACCTTCACATACGCCCGAGACACGCAATGCCTCAGAACATGCATAGAGGCATAGTGGGGTGTGTTATTGATGGTGTAGCAGATGAGAGGGAATATTTGACCTACCTCCGCCAAAGAAGCCTCCGCCACCGCCACCACCGCCGTGACTGTAGTGGTCCAGCATGAAGATGAAGCTGACGAGGGCGCCGTTGAGAAGGATGCTGCGCATTGTGTTGGGCCCAAACCAGCCCCCGCCGCCTCCCCCGCCGCCCTCCTACGACCCGCACAGCTCGTTAGGTCGCGTCACTAGGGAGGACAGAGCATGTATTTCATGCCAAAGGCGCAGCATACACGTGAAACGATTACTTGTGGATGGGTGCAACAGTTCCCAGGGAAGATATGGGGGAAAGAGAGGGAGGGGGAGGGGGGGGGGGGGGGGGGGGAGAGAGAGAGAAGAGTATGGGGCAATGGGTGGGCAGCACTCACGTTGTTATTCACCGGCGGCAGGCCGGGAGGACCGTTCAGCCGTTTTCTCGTCGTGCTGTTGCTCCGCTGTCCCATACCACACACGACCGGCCCGCCTTGCGCCTGCAACGCATTCCAACGCCGCACACAATTCGGCGCTCTGCCCGTCAGCACTGGACCCGCGGGAAGTGAGGCGGCACAACTCGCGCGTGCGGTGCGTTTGGCGACAAGTAGCATTAAACAAAAGATAACAAACGAGGGAGAGCATATCCGTTGGGAATCGCAACAAAAAAAACGCAGAACTAAAAAATTCCATAATCTAGAAAGCTTATGATTTTGAAGTGTGTGGTAGGTTTGTTTTTTATTTCCGTCGTCTGGTCTAAGCATTGGGTTCGCAAGAAAGAAGCAGTAAAAGTGAGGTGACAAGGAGGGGCGACGAGGGCCTCACGTGACGGTGGGAGCGAGGTGAACTTACGGAGAGTCGGTTCTGGCGCCGCAGCAGCGGTAGTGAGCGCTGCGGCGGTGTAAGCTTGTTACAGGTCGTTATGGGAGTGGGGAGCAATGCAGGCACGCGTGTCGCCACCCCTGCAACCAACAATGACGCCATTCTGCCTCGTGCCGGCTGTTTGTTGAGGCAAATACGAAGTTGAAACAGTGAAATTACTGTAAGATAGAACTGCGGCGGCTTCCGTGCTCGAGTGCTCGAGGGATATCTCGGGATGGAGAGTTCTAGAAGCTAAAAGTTTTGAGAAAGCCAGTGGAAGCAAGTGTCCGTATGGATGCGAGTATGTTGCAGCAAGGCGCAGTGACTTTATATGGCGAATGCGTGGCGAGCGGTGGGCAAGCGGTCTTGGCCTTCGCGGCGATTGCCTTCCTTCGGTGTCGCGTTGCCGGTGAGGATAATCCTTAGGCCACGCTGCCGGCGGTGCCTAATTAAGCATGATTACAGGTCACACGCGGGTACGGTCTATCGAGGACCAGAGGCGACACCGTACATGGCACGCGGGCAACACATCGGAATATTACAGAAACCACTGAGGACAGACAGCAGGACATGGATGTAAACAATGATGTGGACTTCATACAAATTTTATCGAAAATGATTCAAGAAAAAGTAGCACAAGCCACCACACAAAAAGAAGAAGAGAGGGAAAAACCTAAGCCCGAGGAAGAGGAAGGCACGCCACAGCATCAGCACTGCCCTCCTGCCCCCCCCCCCCCCCCCCCCCCCCCCCCCCTTTTTCCAGCTCCCTTCGGCGGGCAAGTGACTCGTTGCTGTCGAATTTCCGTCACGCGCCGCACTATGATTCATTCGCACACAATTCCCAAGAAATGAAATGAAATTGTTTACAACAATCACCGAGTTAACGGTTGTTGTCGTCGGGCGCCCATGTGATCAGGCCTTCTAAAGTACCTTTTTGACCGTAGGATATACACAATAAAACCACTAATCCCAACCTCTCCAATGGCAGTAACAATACCGTCAAATTCATGACGTTGATTGTACATTTGTTATGAAAAATAATTCATCGCCAGTCCACGATGCGCAGCATGTTCCAGCTGTTGCGAGGGCGCTAACCAGCCTAGTTGATCGGGGGGGGGGGGGGGGGGGGGGGGGGGGGGGGGGGGGGGGGGGGGGGGGGGGTGGGGGGCGGAAACGCCTACTCGCATAGGTCGTCGATGGTTCCGTCCCGATCAACGCGCTCCCCCGTCCGAGAAGTCGCTACTCCTCCCGTCGCAACTCGCCTCCTAGCCTAGACTTCCCTACCCTTCCGGGGGCTGGGGAGAGAGGAAGTCCATAGCTGCACTCGGTGTCTAGCTAGCGCTCTAACTTGCCTCTACGCCGGTGTGGCGGTTAGCCTGCTCGAGCTAACCGCTAGCACAAATCTGTTCTGTTCTGTGCCGTCGTTGCTTGAAGACTGTGTGATGGTGCAGATGGGAGAAGATGAGGAGATGTTTTACTGCTTGTACTTTAGCAGTATATGTTTGTCAATGAACAAAGAAATTGTTAAATGGTTCTGTCACCTTCCTCTACTGCACTGGGCTTACATATATTTCTGCCCATATAGCTTACGCATGTTTGTCTCGCTTACGTTTCATGCGTTAGGGCTTTCCAACCGTCGTCAGCTGTCTAGAGACGCGGCTCGACTAGCATGGAGAATCACGACGCGGCTCATTCTGCATTGGAAACCTCGCTTAGGCGCGTCTTCTGGCTAGTTAGATTATCTGTGCGTACTTGTACGTACCGGGAGGTAATGGTCGTACAATATGCATCAGAACCCTTGTGAATATTGCAGTAGCGACGTACCCACGTTGTACGTGCATCCGATGGAAAAGCACGAATTGGAATTAGTAACGAGTACATGTATAATGTCATGCAATGTATTGTTGCAAGACAGTACTCGACACACCGGATTTTCTCATGTCCCTTGTCCGTCTCCATTTGTTCCCAACATCTATGTGATCGTGCGAAATCTGCCCGTACCCTCCCCCAGTTGTCTACGTTGTCAAGGTGTCGCCTTTGTAAGCAAAGTGCCGTTGCGATAACCCCAGGCACCCTACCTTAGGCAACATGTCGATAACTGTGTACTGACTGGGGAGAGGTTGGTCGAACCGCCCGTTGATCGAGTCGCCACTCCTCATAAGATGTTGGGTGCGGAAATTATTTATCCGAAAACCCTCCGTACCGGTTTTTGTGGCGGCGGTCGATCCTGTGGACCTCCGCCGCCATACCGTGTCGCTCCTCCGGGTGCGACCCTCCTCCGTCATGCGTAGCTCCTAGCCTCACTCCCAGGTAGACTCGAATCTCACATAGATGTACGACTGCTAGCGAGCGCCATGCCCTGCCATTCCCGGCTGCCCGCCGCCTGCTCCCAACACCCGCGTCCCACCGCTTATCCGTCCGTATCCCCTTTCGCCAAAAAATGTTTCGCAGACACCGCATTCCTGCCTCCTTGTCGGGAGAGTATATGTGAGGGTTCAGTCGCGAAAAAACATATCGGACGGCCCGAGCAAGAGATCTTAGTGTTGGTTTACGGATATTATGTTTTTTCAAAACTCCCTGTACATGGCTTCCCGACATGTGTTGATCCCGCGGATCGCAGCTGTCGGTACTTCGTTTAGCCCCCTATCGTGCCAAGCCTGACACGGCTACATGGTTACTAACGCCCACCGCGTGGAGGTAGAGGTAGGTGCCGACGGGCATGCACGCGCACCCCCCTTCGGGCCCGCCGCCGCTGCGCCGCCGGCGGGCGCCACAAGTTCCCAATAATGAATATACGCTACCCACTTCTGCCTACCTTCTTTCTCACCCCTACTAAAACTCGCCTCTCGTGTTTTAGCCCTCCTTAAGATGGCACTAACAACAACCTCACACAGCAGCACAAACACCACGCACCCATTCCCCATAGTGATTGCCACTAGGAGTGAGTGGGAGAGTGGAAGAATGGGAGAAGGGTTGCATGCCGGGTGTTAAAAAGCATCGGAAAGGACAATGTGGCCCCTAGGGTCGGCTTGGTATGAAAAATCACAATTTGAATATGTTTGATGAAACTAAGCTTAAAATTCAACTGCAAACATTATTTTCAATCGTTGTTTCAACGGCTCGTGTTCAAAGATATATACCTTATTATCATGGCCTTGATGGGTTGTCCATCGTTGAACTGGTATGACTCCCAACTAATTGCGCTTTGGGTGAGGGAGATGCCCCCCCCCCCCCCCCCCCCCCCCCCCCCCCCCCCCCCCCCCCCCCCCCCCCCCTTGGTATGGTTAGCCCCCCACGCGCACGGGAGTGGACTTTGTACGATGACTTCCTTGGGTGTTGGGCGGGATGCGAAGCTTTTGAACTCAGAATGTCTGAGCATATGAAGGCGAATTTGTTCGCCTTACTTGACCAAGATTCAACAACTCACGAGCTCGGCTACACGTTTGGGCCAACGATAGTCCATTTCCGAAGTCACAATCAATGGGGCCGAGGATGGAACGGCGGCCCTTGGAACGGGCTAATACAGTCGTCTACGACCCCATCGTATTGTTGCCTACAAACGTTGCTTACATGTGGAGTACTGCCCTTCCGCAGCCGCCACCGAGCGGCAGAAATGTGTACACCAACCCTCACGCCCATATGGCCAACCCGGCCCTAGACACACCTCGGTGTATTGCAAAGCCTTCAGCATCACACATTAGGCTTCGCCCGCTCTCATGACCGACGAAGCTACCCGTACGAATGAAGCCCACTGCATCCGTCTGTGGCCATAACCGCTCACTACATCGTATAGCTCCGCTACTCGGCACGACGGCCTCACCCGCACGACACAAACCCATCTTCCTGCTACAAGATCAGCGCGACACAGTCGGCACACGATAGCGAGACCAAAAAACCCGTGACCTCCCAACTAGACATGTGGTTTACACTCGCACACGCCTACTCACACTGAGGTGGGGGCACCACTACCAAATTTCCAATAATCGGCTACAAGACGCCCTCACGCGGCGCACGCCGCCTACGGGCATGTCCGCCCACATCCACCGCGACAAGCAACCACATGCCGACCCTCGCCCCGACGGTCCCATCATACTACCTCTACACGTCGACACTGCCCTACGCCTTCCACAACTACTTGCTACCGCGTCTAAACAACTTCTTGGACTCTACCGAACAACAAGTACATCGTTCCACGCGCCGCTACCCAACGCGTCTCCCATTCGAACCCTAAGTACGATCACGGGCGACGCTCCCCGGCCACTTTCCGCATGCGACGCTATTGACAGCAACGACGACATCTGTCTACACCCAGTTCGCCACGCACACATGTGCGACAGCGGAGCATCCTTCAGAAGTGTCGCTGCCGCCGGTACCTTGGCGAAGGCAACGCGCATGCTTACCTCGCGTCTGAATCGCCCGCTATTGAACGCCCAACGCACATCTCGCGACAACGAAATTATCAACACGGGTAAACCACTACTACACGCCCACAACGGTCCCCTTCCGGACCCATCACGTGCCAAACTACGTCTTCCTACCTCTCCGATCACTTGAACAGACCTACAAGCTGTACGTATTTGCTTCGCGCCACCCCATCACGCAAGCCGTCGGAGCCACTATCGCCGTGGCGGACCCGAGCGGCCGGCACAACGTTCCCTCCGGGCTCGCCACCTACGCGGCTCGGCTCATGGCGCACAAAAACTGCAAATACTACAAACGAATCGCACAGGCCCGAGCCGAGCAACGCGGCTCTTCATCGCCTCAGCGTCACGCATCCCCTCTGCCTTTCCTCGCGCTAGGCTGCCGCCCGACAAACGCTGCACTACACGACGCTTGCAAAGCCTTTGGCTTGATAACATGGCAAACGTGCACTCTGGTAAATGGTCAAATTAGGTAAATCTAGAGGTTTGTAACCCTACCCACCATGTGTATGGGATGATAGCAGCCCCTGCGGTTATTAGCACCGAAATTTGCGGCGCGCCATACCTCCGGCACAACGATGTCATACGGGAAGGGTGGCGCGACCAACCAACTAAGCAACCTTCACCTGCGGTCAGCTCTAGCCAAAGACTAGCTAGTAGCAACCCTTAAGCCGGTGCGAACCCCGAGAATCAGTACTCTCTGCTTTCGCGCTCCGCCCATCTAGGCCTCGCGCGAACCCACCCACC
>JAPMLY010002429.1:0-51039 GCA_026401115.1 Tetraselmis chui
CCTTAATCTCAAGCTCCCCGGACCCAACCTCATCAAACTTGCCCAGAATAAACTCTGAGCTGATTTTGTCTTGATCCTGTTGGGAAAGACGAAGGAAAAGGGGGTGATGTGGCGTGGGCGGAGGATGGGGGGTGAGAGTGCTACAATATAGAGGGCAAGGATGGGGAAGGGCGGTGATTGTCTGACAAGAGCAGCAGGCATGGACCTGGTGGTATTGTCGGATAGCCTTCTTGTAGCACAGCTCATACGTCCACCAGCCCTCCACGCGGTAGAAGCATGTGGAGGTGAGGCCGCTCAGGTAGACGCTGGGCGGCTTGGAGGAGGTGCTGCCCGTGCCGCTGCTCTGCGTTTCACAACCGAACCCCCCCCACTCCATCAGCCCATACTCTAGCTTGGAAGCTATGACAACAGAGGCTATGCATAGTTGGCGGCCCTCACCTCCTCGCCCTCCTCGCCGCCCGCCCCTTCCTCTGTGCCCACTGGCGGTAAGAAGCACTTGTATTTGTTGCCCAACTTGTCTGACATCACCACCGGCGTAGAGCCCGCGTCCGCGTCTTCACCCAGCCTCTCCACCTCTGCACCCTCGCCCACCAGCCCCCCAAACCAGTGCTGTCAGTACCTTAACAGGCCGTATCCTAAAAAAATGCACATTTCATGTCAATATTGAATATTGTCGGAGGGAGACCTCACCTTTGTGTGTCCTCAGCGCTATGACGTACTTGGTGTCCTGCATGTCGTCAATAAAGCTGGTACGGCCCACGTCTGCGTACGGAGTGAGGAAGTTCGAGTTTTAGTTGCGTGGCTTGGCCGACTACGAGATGCCTCGGACCGTCTGAGCGCAGGTTGTTGGGCGCGAAGGGGCGGGGGGGGGGGGGGGGGGGGGGGGGGCAGGAGGCCTGAGCTCACCTGCGATTCTGACTTCCAGAGCACGCGCTTGGAGGCTGAGCGAAAAAATAGCCAGAAGGGCTGGGAGTCTCGCGACGCGCCATCCGCTAGTCGACGTACTCAACTTTCGTCCCATCTCTGTCGCGGTCGCGACTCGCGACAGAGCGAGGCGAAGGGGGGCCGCAGTGGAGCCTCCTTATGTGGGGGTACAAAGGGCCTAACGGCTCCACCAGCAGTACGAGTCAGCCTTAGAAAAAGTTCAAATCGCACTTTCCCAGTGTGTGAATGGTGGCTGTGGTGCTCCGCTGCTCCGCGAGGGCGACGAGGTGATGGTGATTGTGAGCTGTGCGTTGCTCGACCGCAACCGACGGCCGTTGAACCGGCAGCGCGTGGCCGATCTCGATATTGATGACTGTCATCACGATCCAGGTCACACAGTCCGGTGTAATCGGATTGTCCAAATTTGTTATTTCAATGCAATCAAAATTGGATTTCAATGATTTCCAGACAATTCGCGACGACTATTACGAGATGGCTTAATAATAATAACATTTTCCAAAGTTGAGGAGAATAATCCATAATCAAATTAATTGAAATAAATATATTCAGAGGGCTGAGCTCTACTTAATCTGAATAAAAATTTATGATAATTAATTAAGATCAAGAAATTCCGTATCAAAAACTTAAATCTAATATGATATATATGATTTATACATATTAAAATAAACATAAGTAAGTGTTAAACTTGAATCTAATATGACACATATTATTTATCTATATTACAATAAGCAGAAGTAAATATTAAACTTTCAATTAATATTTAAAAGATATTATCGCTATATATATTCTTTTAAATTTAATTGTGAAAGTGCCCGTCATCGCCAATAAATCAAGTCAAATTTTAACCCGCAGCCGTCGCGACGGACGATCGCGCTACTGGGAGCCGCGCAGCTGGGAGGAGGTAGTGACGCTGGTAGTTTCCGACCAGCTGTGAGTTTGCCTTCTCACTGCCAGAACTGTCGCCAGGTTTGCCTTCAGGAACCCGGAACGCCTGGTTGCGACATCCCATAGCTCGACGCCTATTTGTCCTGTCTTTTATACCCTTACAGCCTGTAAGGCTGCACTACTGTTACTCAACCTCACATCCCTCACAAGACGCTCGAGCTTCTTCCCGATGACCAACGACATCTCATTTAGGTGCGTCGCTAACACTATCAAAGCCCCTTTCCCGTCCGGCTTGACAACTCCTTGTTTTTCAAACTATCTAGGATACTCTGAGTCCACTCGAGAGCCCGTTGGGAATAGAGGAACAAAGGGGGTTGCCGGGGAACTTTGTCCGCTGACAGTCCGGCAGGCGGTCAACATCATTTCGAGATGGCGAGCTGGAAACCCAACAATCTAGCGTTTTCAGGGATCCAACTCAATGATTTCGCTCTTACGTTACGAAACCGCAATGTGTTGAAGTCAGCAAGTAACCCTGTCAGGGCGGGGTGCGTCTTCTAGGGCGTTGGTTCGAGCAGCCTCGAGCGATGTGTTTAGTACTTCCACAACCTCCTCACATACACACACGCGCTATCCTGTTCCCTCTTTCTCTTGCACATAAACCCACCCCCTGCGCCGCGACAATCAGCACGGCAGTCGAGCTTGCGCTTCAGGAGGTGGGCTTCGACGGCAACTAGTGGTCCCGCTTGCAGCGATGGCTACCCACGAGTACGCACCACCCCGCACGGCGGCGCGTACCTTCGCGGAAAGGTAGCGAGCCCTTGCGGAACACCCACCCCTCTGCCTTTCGCACATCACATGGTAAACGATGCAAGCCCCCATATAACCCATTAATCTCCACATTTTGTGGGGTGTTGCCGCTATCCTCTTGCTTACTGCCCTTCATTTCGAATGTAACCCTTCTCCCTCTGACTCATATGCACACCACCTCTTGTCGTCCAGCCCGCCCACCACTCGGAGTAGATCGAAACTGCAGCGGCGGAGTGAGTTTGAAGCTGATGGTGATGAGCATGCTGGGCTGCTCACCCCGGCATTTGAGGGTAGGGGGGTTACAGACGCCGGTTCAGTAGGGGTCAGCACTCACCGCCCAGCGGCGTTCAACGCGACACTGGCGCTGTCTTTCATTGCCCTGCTTTGGTCAATGTGCTTGGCGCCCATACTATGGGACGGGTCAGTGCTCGTGGTGGGGACGCTAGGGGATAGAATTTCATCGGGAGTTCAGGCACTGGTCTTTCGCCAACCTGAACGAACTGCATTGAAGGTGTGAGCCGTAACCTCCCTGCCATGGCCGTCAGAGTCCCTTACCTGCGCACCATCTCCGAAATTCACCAGCGCTGATGCACTTAACACACGCTGATGCAGGAGCTGGACCACGACTTGGGAGAGCTGTTAGATTTTAGTCAGGATTTTGCCGGGAATGTGCAATTTCTGCAAGCAGAGTTCCTCGAGCCCCGCTGTGAGGATGGCGAGGGTCAGAGGTGCGTAGTTTGCAGTAAAACAGATGAGCGGGCGCGAGTAGACATGTGCTCAGCGGAAGTGCTCAAGCAGGAGCAGGAGGGGTCGCAGGATGGAAACCTGGGTAGACAGGCGTCCAAATGTGCGGCGGACTTGCTGTTGTGCGAGGGCAGGATCGACTCGCTGAAGGCCAGCCTTTCTGAGATCACAAGGTGGCAAATCCCACCTTTCCTGACCTATGTTGCTGCATTGCTACCGCATGAGTAATGGGCTTCAATGAAGAGTCTGAGTACTGTCTACTATGCATCGCAGCGAGCGGAAAAGCCTACGGGATCGACTGTTGCTTCTGCATGCGGCAGAGGAGGAGGTACTCAATGCGAACGCTTGTGCTTTACGCTGACCACCCTTTGCAAACTCCTTTCCTCCCAGTCCGTTTAGAACTGAGTGCGTAAGGTGAAAATGTCACAGCTGAATGATACAAGACAAAAGCTGGCCGTGTCAGAGGATCACAACTCACGCCTCACTAGTTTACATGGCAAGGCACAGGAGGAGCTGCAGGTGTGCGTGTGGGCGATCCATGCCATGTTTGCTTGCCGGTGGGGCTTGTGGGTGTTTGCTTGCGCGCTTTTGGGCTTGCTTGCTCATGGAACTCTCACCAACGAGATTTCTGGGCCGTTTCGTTTCGCAGGCTTGTGTGGTGGCAAGTGGCACAGCAAATGTCGAGGTTGCTCAACTCATCACCCGCGTGAAAAAGCTAGAAAGGCAGCTTCGGTATCAACAGGTAAGCTTCTGTCTGCCCGTTCCCCTTTGGTCCATCAAGTACCCGCATGAGATGTTGCATTTTTTTCCCCTGTATGCGTTTTCTGCCGCGACCGTGAGCTTTACCCGCTTGCCTCCGCAGGCGATGGAGATGGATTCCAAAATGATCTGGATTAGGGTTAGAGCTATGTCCAGTCGTCTTGAGGCTGATATAACGCTCGCTGCTCAAAAGCATTGGAACACGATTCTTCGGAAACATACCACCCTCATGCGCTTCTTGACCTCTGCTTTCGAGGACGCCAAGGTTATCTCGGGGTCTGCTTTGGATGCATCTCGGCTTGCGCTCGAGACCTGCAGCTCGCACCTTGAAGTTGTGAGGACAAGAGGAAAACATTTTAAAACAAGAGGAGAAGATTTCCTGGCACGGATGGCCCAATCTGTCTCGAGAAGGCTGTCTTCCCTGCGCTCAAGTCTTCACTCGATTCTCAGCTCGGAGCTGTCAGAAATAGTGCCGACAGAGTGTCAGAAATACTTTACCATCACATTCTGCATGGCTTTTCTTTCTCTACTCCTTTTCTGGGTCGGCTTCAAGATTCTTCTTTTGCTTCTGCGAATTTGGTCTGGATTCCGGCGGAGGCAGACAAACTCGGAAAGCGGCGCGGCTCTTGGAGCACGCGAATGTCTGTTGCCCTGCCCCGATGCTGGTTTGAACCAGCCTTCCTCGGCTAGCGTGCACAACTTGCCTGCGACGCCCGTTCCCCAGAGCAGTCCTCCTTCCGGACTGTATCACACTGAAGGTGAAACTCCAGAGGTAAGCTCGCCCCATCCACCTCTCCTGTCCTCAGTATGACGGGGGTCGCTAGTGAACAGTGGTGTACCCAAGAGCGCTTGATAGTCTTTGCATCCCTCTGAATGCAGGTCAGAAGGAACCAATTGCGTGAGCTGAATTCTCGTTGCTTCGAGCTGGAGTCTGAGGTTGAATGGCTGAGGTCGGTGTGAGTGTGACTACCGTTTCACCCTTACGCCGCTGAGGATGCATTTCTGACAACTATCGCACAATTTAAGCTCTTAATTATTTTTTACCAATTCGTTCGACACAGGGCAAAGCTACAAGACTCGGAGGCTGTGCTTCAGGAAAACATAACGGGACGGTGGGCAGAGGCGTCTGCTGAGTCAGTGAAGCTTAAGGTCCCGCATCCCATCTCGCGCCAAAAAGTGTGTATGTGTGTCACATGATGTTTAAGCGAAACATTGAGCTCACCACACATACGCACCAGCGCTACAGACATAGGCTGGAAGCTGGGAACGACGGGTTGTCTTATTGATTAACCCACCTGTGCTGAACGTTTGTGCTTGGATGTTTCAGTCATCCCTGCATTCGGAAGGACAAGGTACACCGTGCAGTCGGGGTACGCCGTGCACTCCCCGGGAAGCAAAATTTTCACTCGTCCGCGACGAAACTCCCGACCGGCATTCAGAGGCGGGGGCAGAATCATCCTGCTCGGCGGAGCTGCCCGTCGATGTCGCGCGGCTGTGGTTAAGGGTGAAGCAGGCTGAGACCGGAGAAGCGCAGGCTGTTCAGGAGCTGACCGCTCGCATGGATGCACAGGTCGAACCCCTGTGTCTTGCCGTTTAAATAAGTTTTCGTGCGTCTCCATCGATGCATGCAAGCATTTAAAGTTTTGTTTCTGTGTTGTCGCTTTATGTGTATGTGCTTTATGTGAAAGTGTGTATGTCGCTTTATGTGAATGCATAATGCTCACCTTGTGCAAATGTCACTGTTTTTTTCTGTTCCAGACAAAGCTTGCTCGCGCTTTAGCCGAGCATGAGAAGGAACACGAGAGACTGCAAGAGGAATTGGAAGCATATCGTGAGCACGCCGCTGACTTGGAGGATGAGCTGACTGCGCAGGCCAAGGAGCTGGAGGCAACGCATGCGCAGGTTTGTCCCCGTTTACGTATCAATGAAGCCCTCGGCACCAATGAAGCTTCCAGAACATTAAGTAACGCGAGCTAACGATGAACTATTCCCGTTTCTTTTTGATTCAGTTTGACAGGGAGCGCGAAATTTATCAAGCCCATGTTTCTCAGCTTGCAGCCGAGGCTGCGCGTATGCACAGTCTCCGGGAGCGTGTGATGGAGATGCAGGTGCGCATGTAGCCCTAGCTTAAGGAAACCAAATGAGACTTTAAGAGTTTTGTTCATCCTGTTACCCTACAGCGAGGTTCATTGCAGTTATGTCATACTTTTTCATGATAGGTAGTGGTAGGGTCAGGCGATTTTGATGTTGTGATACTTTGGGCGCCATGAACTCCCAGTTGATGTCTTACAGTTTGCCGTTAGTGGGTGGTCGTGGTCATGTGTAATATCCCAAGTTTGCCATTAGAGGATCGTAGTCGGCATTATTCCTAAAATCATCAGCGGGTCGTGAAGCAGTACGTAAGGAATCGCAAACAAAAAATGATGACGCTGGAAGGCAGGCATTGCAGCGCTTCTTATGAAACGAGTTTGGTTATTAGTTCGTGCTCATTCACACTTTTTTTCCTTTTGGTTGAATTGTCATAATTTGGAAAATCATCTGTGGTAGATTGGCTTTTGTACAAATCACATGGCACGCCAGTTTGGTCGCCCCTGAAGTCTTCACAATGAATGCACAGTCTTCAAGACGGACAAGTATTTGTGAATTCAAATCATGGTTTGCTTTCACAATTTGACATGAAGCATTGATGCTCAACCTGGTGAATTCTCGAATGCTGTGCTTTGTTTGTTCGTCATCGTCCTTCTTAAGTCATGTAGCCTATGCCCTCTGTTCGGTATCGTTTGGGGGCGCAGTATCGATGTAAAGTCGAAGCCTTTATGATGACATTGTTCGGTCGGTTTACATTTCAACTAATGGCCAACTTTATTCAAAGTATGCGGAGTATTCAAATGTCGTTGTGGGGCGACAGGAAATGGCAGACATCATGGATGATATCATGGCAGGCAGCCATTTTATGGATCAGGAGGAGGAATCCAACTCGGCCAACAGCGACGATGAAGTCGCAGACGAGACCGGGTTCGTGGAATCCTGCCAGCCTGGTATGGGTGCTACCAATGCCGTGGAGGCTAAACTTGCTAGCCAGGAGCAAGTGATACAGCGCTTGCAAGCCGAGTGTGCGGAGTGGGCAGCTCAGACTGAGGCCGCTGTTGCGAAGATGGAGGTTCTGGAAGCACGTTTGGCAGATGTGGATGCGATGGCCGACCTGCCCGGAACTCCAGGAAACGCTCGCGAGGTGTGTGTGTGTGTGTGTGTGTGTGTGTGTGTGCGTTAGGGCTCGACTCTGATATCACTTTTGGTGGACACTGATGTATCTAAAAATTCGCTCTGTCACGGAATGGTCTAAATGTTCTGCTCTGTCGACGATTCCAGGCGCTGCTTCAGAAGCGCGCGGAGCTTGTTGACGCGTTACGGAGGGAAAACTCGGCATTACATGTAATTTGTTTCCCGTATTATTATCGAACAGTTCACTAAATTTTAAGACTACCTGAACGTGTTTGTCGGTTTGAGTCTGTCAGGTTTTGTGCTGCGGAATTCTCTTATCATTTGAAATGCTGTATGCAGGAGCGGATTACTTATCTTGAGCATGCGGACGGGAAATCCTCGGCAATCCCCGAGCACAAAGACTTCCCTGCCATACAAGTGCCGGGAGGGTGAGCGTTGCTGCCTGTCTACATTTTTTCAAGCATCCCGGTGGTGTATGCTATATTCGAGTAGATGTGTTTTGTGACGCTGTCGAGGTTATGGCGCGCGAACAGCAGTCAAACTTTTAAATGCCACCGGTTAAAACGCCCATCCGAGAATAGCACCCGTGTTTGGCCTTTCTAAGCTTTGCAGGAATACTAAGTACTGAACTTCCGAGTTCCCAATGCTGTGATACCCCCGCTCTTTTCGTATTCCCTTTCGTTACTGTGCCGTAATTTAGCATTTCCTTCGATGCCCTTCCTGTCAATATTTAAGGATTATTTGCTGGCTTCATTTCAGCACTCACGACTCGCTCATTTTACAACTGATTGTATGATTCATGAACTGTAAAATGTATTCCAGTAGCTGCTAAGACACCGTCCGTCTTTGCCACCAGACTCAATGGATCTTCGAGCGACCTACGGAGTGACTTTCCCAGCACGAGCGGTGAGCTGCGCCCTCGTAGTCTTGTATTCTGTCATAATCGCATATCTTGGCACGTCCAAGGAGTTTCAAAGCCAGCCGTATTAAGTGTCAGGCAGTAACTCTAGGCTCCATGCGTCTGCGCAGTGCTAGAGTGCATTTCTCGCAAGCTCAGTTTTGAGACTTCTCCGCAAGCTCGGGATAATTGTCTACACAGCCCCTTGCAGCTGCCACAGCTATCCCCAACCTCGGCTTCTCTGGAGTCTCGACCGTTAACGGACGACGCAGACCAGACTCTGCAGAAAAGACGACATGGCACTTCGAAAGCGGTACGGCAACCGCCTCAATCGGTTTGAGTGCATCGTTATCATGAGGAATCCGCTCCTTTCGTCTGCTTTTCCTGATTTTGCTGCGCCACGTTCTAAAATAGCGTTTACGGCCTGGTCCGCAGACACATCTGGAGATTCCGCCTCCGCCTCTGTCGCCACGGCTGATGGCGCACCTTGAGAGCATAGACAATGATCGGCAGCGGTTTGGGGAAATTTCGGGGGAAAGAGAGGTCAGCTGCCCAGACAGGCGTTTGCGCTAGATAGATCCTAGAAGAGCAATACTGTTGTCCCGTAGCATAGCACTATTTTGAAAAAAAAAAAAAAAAACTGAAACCATTTGCTGGACGATTTGTCTTTCGCAGTTTTTGCGGCTGTCGTGCTCTGCGCCGCCAAGTCCGGTGCGGCTCGCACGCACGCTTCGCTTTGTTATAAATGAATTCATTCATTCAATATGTATGCCAATGTTGACGTCGATTTAGGAAATTTCTCGCTGCATACCCCCGTTACGCCTCTGCCGTAACGAGTTGGCCTGCGCGTCCATATGTTCGCCTTTTTCGCAGGCTCTCTGGCAGCCTTCCTCCATCCACTTTGGTGGAGGTTGATGGTGGCAGTATTATGGTCGCAGGTGTTTCGACGTTTTAGGTCTCGCCCCGCTGCCAATTTTGCGGACGATCATGGCATTCCCGATACCGGCCTGCCGCCAGCGGCTCTCCTCTGCCTCAGCGTAACGTCCAATCGTTGGATTGCTTTCGCTCAAATACACCTCTCAGTGAAAGTGGTGAAACTTCCGCAGGCGGTGCTGAAGTGAGTGCGTTTTCGTGTATTGCTGTTAGTGTCCAGGTGCTAGTAGACCAGTGGTGCCAGATTTTCCTTCCCCTGGCAGTACCTCTTCAACGGAATCGCTGCAGGTATCCCTGCCATCCCGTTCAAGCACCCCCAGCCGGTTTTGCTCTCTGATAATGCACTCATGCACATTATTTGTGAATATTCGTTTTCCTGTTGGTGGTAGGCCGTTGCTGAAGCAAGTGTGCACAACCTGCGGTGTGCATTCCAAAACGTGAGCTCAAGGTACGTCAACGGTTGACTCAGCCATCTGTGCGCGCCGTAAGGGTACCTGCAGTGTATGTACGCTTGATGTGCCGCTAAAGCGTGTATGTGTGGACTATTCACAGGATTGCCGAGTTGGACGACAAAATTACGAAGCTGAAGCTTCGGAAAATGTGTATCGGCAGAAATTAGGAAAGCAATAATTTATTCCGAAGCTCAAACATTGTTTCGTCACTTCGACGAGTTGGGATATATATGATGAATTACATCGTAGGCCAGTATTCGTACGACATATGTATTGAGTATTTGCGTTGCGCGACCAATCATTGCCTCTTTCTTAAGATTGCCCGAGGCAAGCCTGTGGGGTTGGAAGTGTCCCAGAAAAGGACGGCGCATATTCTGTTCTGACCATGAAACGACTGTATTCCCGATTGTTGTTCCCTAGCATTTATATTTTGGGGGGGGGGGGGTGGGGGCATATGGAATGCTAGATGCGGCACTGCACATGTCATGCCGCGATCTCGTGCACAAGCGCTGTCATTGTCGAGCAAGGCCGAGCGTCCAAGTTCATTGATTGTGCGTCATAACTCACGAATAAATCGAACTTCTACTTCTCAAAGTCTCCTGGCCCCTTTCCTTGTCGAATTATGCGCAGTCTTTGAAGATTGGAAAGAAACCCTCGGGACCCCTCTCTCAGGCAGCTTTGGTGTTTTCTTACAATGGGTGGATCCGCCCGGCTAGAAATGTTATTGGCGTGGTGCATGGCGATCACTGAAGTAGTTCAGCGTTTCGATTAACATCGGCGGGCAAATCGACGTCAACAATTAATGTGATCAATAACCAAGTAACAAAATAAACATAGAGGTGCGCGATTGCATGGTCGATAACGTCACTTCCCAACCAGCACAGCCGTGCTTGGGGCGCAATCTTCTTTGTGCTTATGTCATATTATATCATTTATGTGGCGGATTCGTGGCAGAAAATCTTAGCGCGCATATTTTATCGAGCGCTTCAATGCCAAGAAGATGTTGTCTTGGCATTGTTTCTTTCTTCGTATCCCCATAATAGTACCACATATTTATTTATTCATGATACGACAATAAATATATGTATTGGTCGTCCGCCGAGGAATTGCTTTCATTCGAATCCTTCTGCTCGTATTTTAGTACTTTTCTAGTTCGGTTCTTAGAAATGAAAATGATTTACAACAATTACCAATCACATGTTGGCTGTTGTCTACTAAGGGCCTCCTTGCATATGCCATCTAGGAACTAAGTACACAAAATTTAGGCTTGGGGGTCTCTTGGTCCATCCTCTCCAAATTCGGGCTTTACTCCCCTTTGGGAGGTTCTTTATAAGGAAGGACTTGGGTGTGGGGTTGGTTAGGTGAGGAGTGGAAATTGCGGTGAAGTTGTTTACAAGTGGCAACGGATTAGATGCGGAGCACGTGGTGTAGCCATTGGCCGATGTGGATGTGTAGGCGGGATATGGGTTGGGTTTTGGAAGGGTTTGTCTGATGGATCAGTTATAGGGTTAAAGAGTGAAGTGATGCTAGTGAAGGTGAGAGTATGGGGTGTGCCTGTGCGACTCGTGACTATAGGGATGATGTCCACTTGTGTGCAAGGCTAGTGTGAGCGGAGTGCATTTGCATGGAGGGTGTATTTTTCTATGATGACGTCATTATGGGTGTCCTTGAGATTATTGTCCGTGCAGTATATCCATTCGCCAATTTGAGATCTACGAATTGAGGAGAATCGGTGGCGGGATGAGGTATGGCCCACTAGGCGGGGTTCGGGTAGACTAATAAAGTCATGTTTGTACGCTTGGAGTCTGAGATGCGCGAGCATGATGTCTTTTGGCAGGACTTCGGGGCATCGAGCTAGGGAGGAATGGTCGAGACCCTCGTCGGCATCCACTCTTCTATTGCCTAGGGAGAATGGGTGGTACATTACGTGTACCACAAAAAGTGTAATACGGACCGAAATTTAAATCTAGTACTTTTAAATAGATATCGCTTAAGAGCGCAGCACCGCTCCGTAAGTTGCGTCGCTCGCGAGAAAAGCTCATCCTCTCACGGCGGAGGTAATGTCCTCAACAGCTATCGACCAAAGTAGTCGGTTCAAACTCTACTCAAAGTCTAGCGATGCCTGAATTATGTAGCCAAGGGGTATTAGCGGTTATGTGCGGCTCGGGGAGAGCAACAAAGCAATGACGGGTGTGTGATGGCGGTGTTTAGATGCGCAACGGCGGTGACATTACTGCACTTTTCTAGTTTCTTCGCTTCGCTGCAACCGTCTCGGTCTCTGCAATTGGGGGGCCACATACAGGGGGACCAAACACAACCGGCAGAAAACACAATGAAGACCGCCTGACGATAAAACGGGCTTAACTAGCATCGACTTTGCTTTGTTATTTCTAGTTGTCCACTCTCAATCACCGGTAACGGGCGCGGTGGTGAAGCCGTCGCGAGTCGGCGTTTCTCGTCTCGTCAAACGCATTTTTGGAAGAGGGGCTAGCCTGGGGCACGAACTTTCTGCGTCGGTCGTGCGTGGTTGCCGGTTGTCCACAATGAGAAAAGCTAAGCTAATACCGAACATTTAGAAGTGAAATGGCAATGCATGCCTCTTAGCCGGGCTGTAACTTTGTGGGAGGGGCAGAGCCGGCGCGCGGAGATTTAGCTTTCGCGCACATCGTCACTTCGGTGAGTGTGCCTTTTCCGCGTTCTAGCGTCCCAATTGTATGTCCTTAGACATGTAACTATTCGGATGTCGTTCGCTATTTACAAGAGCTGTCGGGGAGCATGAAAGCATGCGCTGCCACGCTTGGAAAAGGCTCAAGGGGGTGGCAACTTTTTCGAACTTGTTGATGAACCACTAAACCCCCGCCGCCACCATCTCACGGGTGACTTCGCATGCTGTGTAAATTCGTATGTCACAAGAGGCTGCCCATTTTCAACCCACCGGTGCTCATATATTGACCATTCTATGTCGAAGCAACATTCTAGGCTTATCGTTGCATAGAATGTGGCTGTGGACAAGCAGGAGAACGGAGAGAGTGCGATGGTCCAGTTTGCGGGAATGATTAAGATTGATGTATAAATAATAATAAAACGTTAAGTAGCATGTCATGGACGCCCGAGACGAAGGAGCGCCCGACAGCTGAGGAGCACGCAACCCAAACCAAACCAATCAATAGGTCACGGAGAGGCCATTTTCGAGACAAGTGGTCGTTCTCCCCCGTAGTAAGGAGCTAAAATATAACCGGTTAGAGTCTATCGTACAAAGCTCGACATAGAGCCGACTTGACCGGTCTGACATCATGCCGGCATAATCCCCCCAACATTGTCCACAACTCCTGCTCGTTCGACGCACATACAAAACTATGGTTCCTGACATGATAAAGGTGCGTTGAGCCGGAGCATAATCCCTCCACACGGCCTTTGCTTGAGCAAATACTCTCGTCGACGAGCACTTGCACAAAGATGTCCTTGATGCTGGTCGTTTGGAGGAAAATCGACCTCTCGGGCCGCATGTGTGCCCGATGACCGGGATTTCTTCGAAAAAGTGTTGACTTGGACATAAGGCACTGTTTCAAACCGGTCACGAGATGCAGATCTCGGTTTGGAGGTTGTATGGAGGCTCCAAAGATGAGCCGTTCTTGTGATGCACGTACCACAAAGTTGGTACGTTTACCACCCATTCTCCCGAGGCACTTGTTGACTTTTGATTGTGATGGATAGAGGGTGTGTCATGTTGATGGAGTGGTTCGTGGAAGGTATCCGTTGTGAATGTTGTGATGGATTATGACCGAACTCGGCAGTGATGGTCTCCCAACCACCCCCGTTCGTTTGTTCTAGATGTGTGAGTCGTAGGAAAATTGAAAATTGAACATATAATACCATGTTAACGGTTGTCATCTCTAGGCGGAGCCGTACAACCATCTAGGTATCTTAGGTTTTGGGCTTACGCTATGAACCGCGTGTTCAACCTCTCTATTGGCAGTAACAACACCGGCTAAATCACATACGTAAACAATTTTGATTCTTATGTTTTCTTGTACACAAGAACGAAATATGTTTTGTCTCGGCGCACGCAGGCGGCGCAGCGGCGGCGGCCCCGGAGGGGGGTGCGCTCGGAGGCCCGTCGGCATCCCCTCACCTCCCCGTGGTGGGCGCTGGAAACCCCGTAGCCGTGCCAGGCCCGGCACGGTAGGGGGCTAAGAGGGCCAACAGCTCGATCCGCAGGATCAGCAGCTGTCGGGTAAGCCATGTACAGAGGGATTTTGAAATAAACAATTTCTGTGCAATACCGGCACCAAGATCTTCCGCTCGGCCCATCCGATATTTTTTTCGCGGTCTCATACTACTAGGTACAGTCCTACTTCGAGGGGGTGGGGCATGTAATCCATGAGCGTTTGATGGCGTGGAGGGTACGGCCGGATCAGCCGTGGGACGCGGGTGTTGGAGCTGGTGGTGGACAGCCGGGAAGCAGCGCCATGAAAGGGCGGTCGCTAGCCATCTACCAACCACGTACCACTCGAAACTCTCCGGGGCGGGGTGAGGCACGACATGGCACATGCCGGTGGTCAGTCGCAGGCGGAGGAGCGGCTATGTGAGGCAGTGGCGATCCTCAGGATCAGCCGCCGCCGGAAAGTTCTGTACGGAGGGCATTTTCGGAAACTAAACTAATGTTCGTACCCGGCGTTGAGCTAGTTGGGGAGCAGCACCAGGGCATGGCGCTCACTAGCGAACCGCTACGTCGACAAGCTACATCTCCCGGGGGGAGGAGTAAGCTTGGGCTGCAAGGACGCATGTCGCGACGGATAACCCTCCGGGTCGGCGCCGCCGGAAAACCCCGTACGTAGGGTTTTGGCTAATTTCCGTGCACCCGCGGCCCGACGGATCCGACTACGGTGACCTGCCCCCCCCCCCCCCCCCCCCCCTCTCCTCTACACCCTATACCCCGACAGACCTACAGACTCTTGAGTGTGGGCCCGGGTGGGCGCGGAGGCCCCCGCTCAGCAAAGGCTGCTCGGTGGACGCGCGATCAGAGGGGGGAGGGTACGGGCGCATGTCGGGCTACCTGATAGGTACCCGGGTACCAAACAAAGAAAAAACCGAGGAAGTGAGAGGGGAAAATCCAGGCGCGGAGGCAAGAGCGCCACTTTTTTCTATGTATGTGTGTCTCGGTCCCCCCTACCTGCCCTCGAGGTGACGGGGGACCTCGACAAGGAGGACCGTCGCGTCGGTAGACGCGGCAACGACCTTTGGGCGGGGCTTACGGGATGCGGCGGCGGGATCGACGAGCGACCACGTGAAGAGGGTTTTTTTGCCAGCCTTTGCCCTCTTATCTTCGGCAAGACCGCAGTCACGCGGGAGCTAGATTAGGCTCGCCCGTCGTCCCTCCCGAACGCCGACCGGCCTAGGCTGGTCGGCACCCCGATTCGGTGGGAGCGGGCCGTGCATCGTCAAGGTCGAGCAGCAGTTTAGTTTTGCATTTCTTGACAATTGGATTTATTTTTAGATCTATTTTTTCTTGGTTACAAAATTATTACGTTGTTACTGCTTAGGCGGGGGGGGGGGGCAGTGGCAATTGATGTGATTGCTTACAACTCTTAACTCCCGAGGAACGTCGACACACAGTGAAGCTAGGTGTGTCGATAGGTGTACGTGGTCGATGAGACCCGGGCCCAACTTGCTCATAAGTCATGTATGGCTAGGTAGAGTGGCCCGATAGATGGCCTCCGGTCCAGTTTGCCGGCTCGCTGTGAACAATTTCCAATTTCCAATTTGTTTTGTCTCGTTATTCTCTACGATGCGCAGCCCGCTCCAGTTGAGAAACATTGATTAGCTAAGCCAGTCGGCCTACGCATGTCGAAACGGGTCAAACTGGCCTCAACTCATGTGCGACTCTTGTCGTGCCGGAGATTTTATTTTTTTATTTTATTTAAAAAAAAAAATTGGGGGGGGGGGGGGGGGGGGGGGGGGGGGTAGACACCCTCGCTAAGGTTGCCGACCGTGTGGCGGTTCGCCTCTACTAGCTAGATACCGACACATATCAACGATGTTGCTTGTCACTGCGGGTGAAAGTTCAACCGGAGAGGTTGAATATGTTTATTGCTTAGAGCTAATAGCTTATAATAATTAAAAAGAGAAAAACTAATGTCATCTGTCAAATCCCTCCACTACACTAGGCTTAAATAGGTTTGCCTAGCTAGCTCCCGCATGCTCTTGCATGCCTCTCGTGCCTTGCATTAGTGCTCTCGTAATGGTCTCGGCAAAATGGAGACGTAGGTTTTTTGTCTCTAGAGACGAGAGCATCGTGTCGCATTTAGATTTAACTGTGCATCGCACGTACCGGGAGGTATCGGCAGTACAATGGTATTGTAAAATGTCCTTGAGCTGTAGGAGTGGCGACGTAACTGCAAATATATTCTTCCGATGGAAAAGCACGGATAAATTTAGTAACAAGTACTTGTACAATGTCTTGTAATGTGATGTTAAAGGACATTAATCGTCACACCCGTGTAAGTCCCCTCTTTACATATCAATTAGCCATGGGAAAAAGTTTGCCTCGCGGCAATCTTGGCTTCGTCATTGAAGGTATTATTGAGCCTCGGGAATGTGCGTAGGATGAACGTGCATGACGTCGATGTACACATGAGTCTTGGGCAAGCGCGTGCCATTGGGGTGTCTCCAAGACATCTTGCAACGCTTTTGTACGATGTACCTCGTTTAACATGTGCCATACAAGTGGAATGTCGTCATCACGGAAGTGCGTCATGAACAACAAATATTTTCACGTCGACCATCAAGCGGCTTTATGTACATTGCATATATATATGAGAAACGCCAAAGTCCTTGTCGTCGTCCTTTTGCGTTGTATCTAAGACAGTTGGACGGAGAGAAGTTATAGAACAAGGTCACGGATTGTTTACGTGAAAACCGGATGTAAGTGCAATGTCGCCGGTAGTTTCAATATGTAATTGTGTTTTCGGATCTGCTCCTCGACTGCAAAAATATCAAGCTGTCGATCGCATAACTGCATGTTAGGTTGACCTAGCAAGAAGAGATTCTTCGTAACCATTGACACTTTGTCTCCTTGAACGAACTGCGGGGCTGTCGACGGTTTTGTACGGGCATGCATATCATCTTTGTGTAGTTGTAAAACACTAATCGTGCGAACGCAAGTAATTCACGTAGGTGTTGTAAACGATCCATTGCGTTTTGCGAAATTGGAGTTGAAGGTTGCATGTTAAACAACAAGAGGCTCCTCATGAGAAAAGCCAAATATTGTTTCGAACGGTGTGTGCTCAATTCCGAGTGCACGAGCAGCGTTGTACGCAAACTCAACTTGAAGTCACAAGGCTGTCCAATTCGATCCGTCGTATCATTAGAAACAACGCAGAAATTGCTGAAACGTGATGTTGGCGCGCTCAGTTAGGCCGTCCGTCTCCGGGTGTCGACAAGAAGACATGTTGAGCTGCGTTCCAAGGCGTCTCCAAAGTGCATGTCAAAAGGCACTGAAGAATTTCGGGTCGCGATGTAATTTGTAGACTCCCTATAAAAATAAATTTACAGTTTTTTCTGTTGTCACCGCCTATGTGCACGGCACAAAATGGGTCATTCGAGTTATATGATCGACCACAATTAGCACACGTAGTGTCAAAACCATTGCTCATTGGCAAGTGTGTCCACTAGGCAAGACGAAATGTGTGCCACGGTCAGGATGGAAGATGCAAGGGGTAAAGAGTCGCAGCCATCTGAGGTTGGATCTTGATGCCGACGCATCACGACGCAGCGCTCACAGAAATCTTTCATATCTTGGCGAATTCGTTTCCACCAGAGCATGTCGACCGCTTTGGTAAGAGTGCATGCAACTCCTATGTGACCCGGTGACTGAGTGTCATTAAGTTCAAAGATTATTCTCAGCCGGAGGCCAGAGTTCTGCGGGAAACATAGGCGATCGAGGCGCCACAAGTACCCTGCTTTTACTTCATCAATCCGACTGCCTCTTGTCCACTCACCTTCGTCCCCATGAAACGAATCTTGGGAGTACCACTCGGGAATAAGATAAACAAACTCATGGCTCAACAACAACGCTTTAACGGAGCTGTGGGCAAAGGGTTGTTGGTGCAAATGGGCAAAGGGTTGCTAGTGGTGGTTGTGATGCTGGTGGTGTTACTGTTGCAGCTGCTAGTGCTAGGTTGCGGCCATATGTTGTTGTGGGTGGGCAGAGGGCTGCGGCTGCTAGTGTTGGTGCTCGTGCTCGTGCTGAAGTGCGGCACACTCTAGTTATCGATGCCGGTGTTGTTAGGTGGCAAGCCGCGCGTAATGGTAGTGGTGGGCGGCAAGTGTGTGGTGTACCGCATGTGTGTGGTGACAATAGTGTCTATGGAGGGCGTGCGGCTACCGATGGTGACCATGAGTATGCTTCAGGTTTGGAGCTTAGCCTAAGTGCATCGGGTGCTCCGTCCCCGTCGCGGCGGGAAGGTTACACTTGCGCCCCGTGTGGCATAGGGTTTGCTTGCCGCAAATGGCGCTCTGATTTCGCCAAACACTCTACCATGTTCATAAATGGCAATGGCCACTCCACTTCTGCCCCCCGTCGTCAAGCTCGTCACCTTGCGACCTCCTCTCCGGCCTTATTTTCCCTCTTTGCCTCGGGCTCTCACCTTTTATCTTCCACCACAGCTCACCCTCTCTCCGCGCCATGCCCGCATTGTGTGGCCGCTCCCGTTTCTCCACTGGCCTCTCTTGACCGTGTTGGCTGCTCCCGTCCATCGCACTAAGGACTATGCCCTCTCCAAACAATTGTCACCCTCCCCCCCTACCTCAAGTAGACTCCCCCCCTGGCTCCCCTCCCTCCCCTACCCCGACATGAGGTTGTGCTAACCCCGTGCACTCCCTTGTCTTCCTCCACTCCCCCCTACCTCCACTTGATGGACCCCCGTTGCCTCATGGACAAGCCTTTATGCCCTCGTGTGCTGCCGCACTCCGTCGAGAGGTTGCTCTCCACTCTCTCCCTCGCGCTGTTGCTCTTGCCTCATGGTACTCCGACGATAACCATGTCGCTTGCCTATTGCGGCTCAGACATGTCATTGCGGCCCGGGGGATTTGTACGATAGAGATTACCTCAGTTTTGCTCTACAAGACACCCTCGAATATGCGACCTCCCTTCCCTCAACGGACTCTCGTGCCGCCGGAGCTTTATTAGCAATTCACCTCTTTGGCGGCCTTCTCCTCCGTCCGTTTCTAGCTGCGGCCGGTGCTCGTGTCCGCTCCCTTGTCCAATGTCGAGTCCGTTTTTGGTTCTCTGCGTCCGGAGAGGATGGACTCACGGGAGTTGACACCATGCTACGTGGTATTCGGGATGGAGGTTAGTTTGCCCGTGCGTGCCCGGGGATTTCTGTGTCTAGTCGCTTAGGTGGTCATGGCCGGGGTGGGGGGGGACTCTCGTCATTGTTTGGCCCGGCCCATTCAACAAGAGCAGCAACATGTGGCGGTTAGCCTTCGCAGAGCTAGCTGCAGACTCAACGTGTTCTGTTATGTTGCCGTTGTTGCTTAATTGAAAGATGGGAGTGCAAATGTCTTATTGCTGGTACTTTAGCATTCGATTGTAATTGAACAAAGGGAAATGTTAATTGGTTTTGTCACCTCCCTCTACTGCACTGGGCTTAAATAGTTTTCCGCCCAAATAGCTCACGCCTGCCCACACTCGCTTACGTGTCAGGCGTTAGGGCTTCTCAAACGCCGTCAACAGCCTATCGACGCGGCTTGTCTGGCCTAGGGAATCACATTTTGCATAGGAAACCTCGCTTGGCGCGTCATCTGGCTAGTTAAATCAACTGTGCTTACATGTACGTACCGGGAGGTACAGGCAGTGCAATGCCCTTGCTAGTATTGCAGTACCGACGTACCCACGTTGTACGTCCTTCAGATGGAAAAGCACGAATTGGAATTAGAAACGAGTACATGTACAATGTCATGCAATGTACTGTTGCAAGACTGTACTCGTCACAAACACCCACCGACTCACCTCTCAAGGGAACCTCCGACGCCGTGGTGCTCCTTTTCGATCATGTTGGGCATGATGTCGAGTTGGTGGTATCTCATCCGGCTAGTAATGCGGTGGCGCTTGCTGCCCAATTGACTTGCCTACAACTTCCGACTCCTTATGCTCTCACTTGCTTGGGAGATTCCGGGGGCCACATTCAATGGAGTATTTCGCGGATTCTTCGTGCGCGGGCCTACCTCTATCTCTTTGCGTTTTGCAAACCTTCCCCACCGGACTATATGAGGGTGATTTCGGGTACGGGTCGCAGGGTTTTGGCTCTCTTAGTCTCTTTTTCGCTTCACATGAGTCCAGTTTCAAGGTTCCATCCGATTGCTATACGATGGCAGCGCACCGGGTGTTTGGCTTCACTGCGGAGTGCGCCTCTCATGTTCGAGAGTGCCCTCGGTGCAATGAGGCTCCCTCCGAGTCTCGTGGGTTTGGATCTCCGTCGACGGTATCGGGCACCTATGCCGGGTGAGCGCTCCACAACTACTATGATTATGGACCACATCCCCTAATGCCCGTGCTCTTGGTACGTCACTCAGGTCCATGACCGGATTGACCACGTGCTTAAAGAGTTCATGCTTGAAGCGGGGGCTACTACGGGGCGGGACTTGCGGTTGAAGGTCCGCCGTATTTGGTCGGGAGCTTCTCGAGATGGACATGGGGATGTGGTTTGGTTAGACTTCATGGCTCCACACCGTCAGCTTGTTGTTGATGTGACGGCTACAAGTGCTCGCACGAACACCAAAGTTCCTCGTGTAGATGCTCGTCTCCCGCTCCCTGGTAATCTTGCATTGGGAGCTGAGCATAGCAAACTCGGTGTGGACCTCCGCACATCCCCTTTGCTTGGCCCGCCTTCGGTTCAGTCGGTCCATGACTAATATCCCTTCGCTTTGGAGGATGGGGGTCGGTTGGCGCCTATAGTAGCTGAGTTGGTTGATCGCCTTGCTATTTTTGTGGCAGGTTGTCGCTTCCTTAGCATGGGTGCTCCTTACTCTCGTCCTTTGCGTTCCGACAATTATGTCCGTATGCAACATTTCGTTCGTCGTACTACTTTAATACTTTTGTTCCTTTTCGGCGTTTTTTGGGGGTTGTTCGGCGAAAATTCATGCAACGTCTTTGTGCTGCTCTTCATGGTACTTTGGGTTCCTCTTTTCGTGATGCTTTGCATAAGCGCAATGCTAATGTTGTGGCATACCTTCGTGCTGTTCCTCGGGCTTAGGTTTTCCCTTTTTTTATTCTTTTTACTTGGTGGTCTCCGCTGCTATGTATTATTGATATGTACTAGTGAATCCTATCGAGCTGTTGATAAGGGGACACACCGAAAGACGCACGCACACACACACACACACACACACACACACACACACACACACACACACACACACACACACACATTTTAGCAATTTTTTTTTGCGCCCCCGGGATATGGGACTGGCAGGTTAACCCGCACTGGAACCCTCTACATGCGGCGTTTTGCAAGCACGACCGAGAGCAGAAGTTCAAAACAAGCAGATCATGCAACATTTATGTGTACATTGGAACTTGGTTACAAGAAGAACTAGATGAGCACGGACAGGGAAAGTGGGAGGGGAAACAAAAGGGCAAGAGTGACAAGAGGATCACGGAATCCAAAGCACGGCAAAAGGAAAGCACTACATTGTGCACAAACCTAGCAGGTTAAACTAAGGAAACTGTGTACATTGGATGACATTGTTGTGCGTTTTCCCCACTCTTGTAAGCAGTGTATTTGTGAAAATTGACGGATTTACGGGTACGGTACATTTAGAGAGTAGGGCACGCGTCGCAGCCGCGCGGGTGGGCAGCGGGCCGCTTAACGCGCTGGCACATCTGCTTTGGCGATAGCGCACGTCATATGGGGTGATGGGGTATCCTAACGGAGTACATATCAGCTACGAGGTACTAGTTTACCTGAGCTATCTAAGCCATCCGATCCGGTAGGGGTAAATAGAGGGGATTATTTGTTTATGCAGTCACTTTAGCGGAGAAGATGGTATAAAACACGTACCCGTACATGCATGAAATCCTTGCAGTCACTCATTGAAGCGGTATATAAGCTCGGTCGTCGCTTTTCGAACGCCACACTCACCGAGTTCTCTCCGCCCAACACTGCTGTTCTTCAAACCCCACAGGACGCAGACTTTCTCCAGCTCCGTATCACCACCGTTGGCGCTCGCATATCTCGAAACTGGCCCTCATTCGTGTCGTCTTCTGCTGCTCTCCACTGTCCGGACGGGTGGTAGCACACGGCTCACTTTTTCTATTATATTTTGGCGGCGGCGGAGTCCTCGTACGGGGGCGACTGTTGTACTCACCGCCCACCAGCCACAAGCCTGTCGTGCCTCTCTTCATGCTGTTTCGAAACCTGGAAGCTGGGGGACAGTTGCAAGCCGGCCGCTTGCCTAAGCGGATTGCAGAGCAGACCGACGACGTATCCGTCGCCGCTTGCCACCATTCCGCAGCCGCGGAGCCTCCTCTGTCCGCCGCTGTATGCAGCACACCGCGTCGCCACGGGCAGCCATTCCAGTTCGTTCGCCCTAACCCTGCGGACTTTAACACCGTCGACAACCAGCCTCGCGAATCTCAACCATGCAGAACATCGGGGCCTCCAACGCGGGGGATGCGTTCTACCGCTACAAGATGCCCCGTCTTCAAACGAAGATTGAGGGCCGAGGTGAGCTCGCACACCGCCCCCGAGTCGGCTCCTCGGCTGGCAGCACGCCAAACTATCATGTTTCGCCTCCCTATTTATTTTCTCTTTTCTTCTCCCAATTCTCGTCTATTCCACTTCTGGTGTTTCGTTCGGGAATGGGGACTATCAACCCAGTCTACCTGCAAACGTAGGCAGTCCAACTAATTCTGCCTCCCTTCATATATGCGCACGACAGCAATTATGTTGCGCAGCCACCAACTTTTTTTTCACTGATTTGGGGGGATTCATGTATACATTTTTCTTTTTTTCCTGTCGTGCTGTCCTGTTATAGGCGCCTTGCTGATGAGGTGGTTGGTTCTGTGGGCCCTCAGGCAATGGCATCAAGACAAACGTGATGAACAATGTGGATGTGGCCAAGGCGTTAGAGCGCCCGCCTGCTTATCTCATCAAATACTATGGGTGCGAGCTGGGCGCTCAGACCAAGTATGACGACAAGACAGGCACGTCCATTGTGAATGGGGCGCACCAGACGCAGACGATTGCGGATCTGTTGGAGGGCTTTATCAAAAAGTATGTCCAGTGCTATTCGTGTGGCAACCCTGAGACCGTTGTCAACATTGACAAGCGTGACAACATCTTTCTGAAGTGCAAGGCCTGCGGGGCGGTCTCCAATGTGGACATGCGCCACAAGCTGAACACCTTCATTCTGAAGAACCCGCCGGAGGCCAAGATCTCCAAGGCGGAGAAGAAGATTAAGAAGAAGATGGCGGAGGCGACTGGCGTGGACGACGAGGACGAAGCCCCAAAAAAGGAGAAGACGAAGAAGGATAAGAAAGAGAAAAAGGAAAAGAAGGATAAAAAGAAGGATAAGAAGAAGGGGAGTGATGACGGGGATGAGTCTGAGGAGCCGTCCATGAGGTCGGAGCAGGCAGGGGCGCCAGACGTGGAGGAGGAGGATGGTGAGGATGACGAGACGGAGTGGATGACGGACACCTCTGCTGCTGCCGTGGCTGCGCGGGTTCAGCAGCAGTTGACTGGTGTCACGGCGGGTATGGTGACTGTGGGTAACCTGGAGGAGGAGATGGCTGCGAAGAAGAAGGCAGAGAAGGAGGCGCGGAAGGCGGAGAAAGCGGCCAGGAAGGCGGCCAAGGAGGCAGCGAAGAAGATGAGCGACATGTCTGTGAATAGTGAGAGCAGTGGTGCTGAGCATGAGGAGGATGACGAAGAGGAGGATGACGATGACATTGATATTCCTGCTCTGCGTCAGTACATCCTCAGCCGTTCCCCTGAAGACGCTGCGACCGCGCTGTCCAAGATGGAGGTGCCTGGTGGGGGTGTAGGCACTCAGCGTCTGATGTGGGACACAGTCTTTGGCGGCGATGATGAGCCGCTGTCTGGTAAGATTGCTGGCAAGGCGGACTACATCAAAGCGCACCTCTCGGACGCCAACTCGCAGCTCGTCATGCTGGGTGGGCTGGAGCACTTTGTGACCGTGGCATCGCCTGACCAGATCAAGGAACTGCCCAAGGTACTCCCGTGCATGTGTGCTGATACCATGTTGCATAGTTTCGATGCATGTTGCTTCACACCTCTGTTCATTTTGGGTGAGTGGTATAGCTGCGTACCTTACCGTTGTCGTTTATTGTGTGCAGGTCCTCAAGGTGCTGTATGACATGGACATCTGCGATGAGGAGGTTATCCTTGCCTGGAACAAGAGGACTGCCATTGCTGAAGCGGTGGGTGTGACAGAGAAGCATGCTGAGGCTGCCCGCTATGCTGCCTCTCCCCTAATCAAATGGCTGGAGGAGGCCGATGAGGACAGCGACGAAGAGTAACCTGTTTTCCATAGAATTTCCGGCAATTCCTAGCTGCCGTGAGCGGGTGGTGGTGGCCAGTGTGCACACCACAGCCGGGATAGTGAGAGTTGCGCTGTGCACAGTTTCAACTAGTATCTCAAAAATATTACTCCATTGCGTGCAAGCTTTTTGTTGCGAACGGCATCTTCGCGCTTTATCACGCTTTATTGTGGTCTCGTCTTGTAGTGAGTCACTGTATAGCATCGAAATTTGATGGGCACAGCAACTGCGTCTTGCGAGCTTAGATCGTCAAGGCCGCTCTCAGTCAAACCAAAGACTGCACAATTTTCCGGTTGTGCGCGAGACGACGGTGCGAAGCGAGTGGATATCGAATTGAAACTTCTCAAGACAGTTGTTACTTTGAGACAATGGTGGTTTCGTATGACAGTTTGAAGCCCTGGGAAGTATCGTTTGCCCGTGTCTACGCCGACTTTTGCGGCCGCCGCATGAAGGTGTCGACTGCTGCAGAGATCGCCTCTGGGTCACCAGGCTGGAAGGGCACTAACGTTTCCAGATTCATATCCTTCAGCGTGCGTAGCAAGTCCGTTGTACTGCTACAAATACAGTATTTTTGTTTTGCCAGCTCCTCCGCGAGCTCCTGTTGATGGTTGTCCATAAGGACGGGGTTGGGCACGGCGACCAGTTTCCGACCCGCTCTCAAAGACTCGAATGTGCTCCCACTCCCTGCGTGGCTGATAACGAGCTCCGCCTCTGAAAAGTACTTTGCAAGCGACGGCGCGAACCGAAACCACTCAACCCGGAGTCCGTTCGACTGTACCACCCCAGAAGCCTGGCCTAACGGGAGAAGACGGCAGGGTTGGTGCTGCCCGTTACCGATCTGCATCACAAGGGCGGAATACCCGCGCGCCACAAGCACATCCGCCACCTCCGACGAATCTAGCGCTTCCACGAGCGCATCGAATAGAGTAGAGCCAACCGTTACAAACACTGTGCCCTCGCCCATCTCACGCACACACGATACGCTGATAAACACGAGAAGCTGGGAGCACAGAGGGGGGGAGGTAATGTATGAGTGACAAGGAAGCGTTATCCCAAATATTTTGCGCGGCCTTGGAAGACGGGATTACGGGTCTTGAAATGAGCGCAACAGGTACAAGTAGAGGGTTTATGTCGCAAAAGGCATCTCATACAAACCGAATTCACTCTCTTGATGGAATCTCTGAATAAGTAATGGGTGTCGAAACGGAAGAAGAGTGTGAGTGAGTAGTTATCCAATACTTGCAGAATGCTTTGGGCACTTTCTCTATGCTTCAGTTCTGCTGCCCGCGCCAACTTTTTTACGCCAGTCCAACACTTGAGCTGCTATCGTCATTTTTAAAAGTACACGAAAAGATCACACCGCTCTCTAAATTTGAAGCCGTGCATGGGTAGACAAATTTCGCGATGTAGCCAGAACAGAACAGGATAAGGCATTTTGTGCATTTGTATGCAGTTTGTGTGTGCAGGACGGCGGCTGAAACGGATGCTAAAAACTACGTTATTACATTTTGAAATCATTCGTTCTGGTTTTTACTCCTCTACATGTGTAGCTGAACAAGTCCGTCTCGTTAACAGGACGGTGGTGGTAAACTAAGAGCTATTGCTGGTAGTAGCGTCTTGAGTGCCTCTTCACAAACTCAGTGACGGCCTTTGCAGCTGAACCCACAGATAATCAGTACTTGGGGAGGATAACTACAGCTACAGGCAAGAAGATACTTGGGCCGGACCAAAAAATTTCCATCCTGAGAAACTAGGGCATAAAAATACGCCGGACGCGCACGATAAAAACACGGCAGGAAGTTTCAATAACGTTCGGCGGGACAGAAAAATAGAGAAACTGCGGCTTTTACCTGTCACCTGTACACAAGTACTGAGAAACTCAGATGGAGCACTGGCACTTACGGAGAAGCATAAGATCTACATACGAAACTAAAGGGTAGGAGCCGGTGGTGGGCAGAAGCAAGAATGCCAAGCTGTTTCGTGGTGACGAGACGAATGAATGTGATTGTTGGATAAAGAGTCAGATCGGAATGGACACCCTGAGTAACAAGGAATGAGGGCGAGTGCCTCTCACCCACCGGATTGTGCACGCACGTTGTGTGAAATATATTTGTGCGCGCACTGCGGGTGACAATCCTCTCATCATATCTTAAACCTGAGCCGAAGCTCATGGAAGGATCTGCTTCCCCAATCTGCGGCGGCGCGCTCTTCAGCACTTCGGCGGCGCCGACGCGCAAGCCGTAGACTGCCGCCGCCGCCGCGATCTCGCCGACCGAAAGACAATCATCCACTACTGCAGTCATACTTCATCATAGCTTCGGACGAATTTCGCCTTAATTCTGAGGTAATTATGAGCTGCTAGTTTGCGCATCACATATTTTACAATATTTATGAAATATTATTCAGCCATCAGAGCTTCAGTTAGTAGTAGGTAACAATGTCGCTGACGAAAACCCACCGGACACAGAATACACCACAGCAGGTGTTGAGGTGACTATAGGCAACTGGAAATAGCCATACACACTACCCCTCAATCCAAGGGAGACACCCCACCCCATACCGATATGTAACCTTAAAGCCGACGGCCGAAACTAAAGCCTCCACCACACCCACACGCCGATAGATAGCTGACACCACAAAACACGGAGCCATAGCTCCTCGCCAACGCCGCCGCGGATGGGGCGGACTTTTTGTTCCAACATCTCACTCACTAGCATCCAATTCACACACAAACAAGAATTCACGTGGGGGGTACATAACATTGGTTTCCTCACATATAATCCCTTCCTACGTTGCCCAATAATCCTATATGTGTGTGGTCAAGCAATTCACTAGCAATAATGGCCATATGCCATGCACATACCCCTCGATGTCCGCCCCCCGGAAAGAAAAACACAATAATACCCTCTACCTCTTCTTCTCCGTCCTCGAACGCAATAACGGAGGTCGATAGAAGACCGTCACCGCAGACTTGCGCAGTAAACCCATTGAAACCTTCACACCCCCTTCTCCCCTCGAACATCACACCCCTCGACTGCCACCCACCCACGCCATCCCACATCCCACATACGTATGGTCGATTCCGACGAAGGCAACTCCCTCGACTCCTTCACCTCATGCCCCACTGTCCTCTTGGGACAACTTTACCGCCCTCGCTCAGACCCCCCGCACAAAAACCCGACTCCTTACCATTACTACAACCCATATGTATAAGTCACGCCAACGCACGACACCGCTTCTCTTTGATAAAAAATCCATATAGGTGCGTCGACAAGAGATGCCTTCAATGAACCTCTTCCTCAACTTGACACACCCTCCATCCATCACAATCAAACGCTCGCTATAATGGATGCATATGAAGGTATCGAGCGTTGCCCCGTTGTCCTACCATAAGACGTCATGCCCGCGCAAATTAAATCCCAAGCACACAAGCCTTATCCCCTCATCATCAAAAAATGCACCCCCTCGCAAATGCAATCCGCTTATACTAGCAAGGCACAATGGTGGAGATCATCCCTATAATAATGAGTCGCACATGCACACCCCATACTCTCACCCACACCATCATCACTTCACTCATCAACCCTATAATTGACCCACCAGACAGTCTCTTCCAAACCCCATCTCGTGACACCACCCGCATCATTTCCCGCCTACACATCCATACTTTCAATATAAACACATCCAATAACTCCACCACATGCTCCGCATCTACCGCCTCAAATCCTTTGCCACCTATAAACAACCTCACCACAATTTCTAGTCCTATGTCTCTACCCAATCAATAACCCCACACCTAAACCATTCCTTACCAAGAGGTGCCCGCCGGCGGCGCAGCGGTGGCGGCCCCGGAGGGGTTGCGCTCGCAGGCCCGTCGGCATCCCCTCACCTCCCCGTGGTGGGCGCTCGAAACCCCGTAGCCGTGCCAAGCTTGGCACGGTAAAGGGCTAAGAGGGATGACAGTGCGATCCGCGCGATTCGCAGCTATCGGGAAAGCCATGTAAGGAGGGCTTTAGAAAATATATTTCTGTACGCTACCGGTGCCAAGATCTCCCGCTCAGCCCGTCCGATATGTTTTTTTAATACCAAATACTGCTAAGATACCGTCTAATTTGGGGGGGTCGGGCATTTATGTTCAAGAGTGTGCGGTGGCGAGGGGGGTACGAGCGGGTCAATGGTGGGACGCATGTGTTGGAGTTGGCGGCGGAAAGCCGGGAAGCAACGCTAGGGTATGGCGATCGCTCGACGTCGACCAACATTTTGACGTCGAGCCGGCCAAAAGGGGGCAGCACGACACCCGCAGCGAGGAGAACCCCTGCCACCGGGGGAGCGGCGAGGTGCGGATCAGCCGCCGCCGGAAAACCCGGTACGGAGGGTTTGAATAATCCCCGCACCCCCGCGGCCTTTATTTTGGATCCGGCCATTGCGACCGCGCACTACTCCACCGCTACCCACTATCGCTAGGCACACCTAATATTAGAGAGTGCGAGCCCGGATAAGCGCGGAGGCTCGCACTCGAAACAAGGGTGCTCGATGGACGCTCAAACAGTGGGCGGAGGGTTCGATCGCTGGCTGATTTTACAGACAGGTACCCGGGTACCTGCACAAAAAAGCCGGGGAAATGGCCGGGAAACTCTTCAGCGCGGCGGCAATAGCCCTACCTATTTTTGTATGGCTGTCTCGCCCCCCCCCCCCCTCCCCCCCACATGCCCTCGAAGTGACGGGGGACCTCGACAAGTAAGGAAGTCGCGACGGGAAGAGCGGCTACGACCTTGGGGCGGGCCTTACGGGATGCGACGGCGGGATCGACGAGCGACCGAGTGAGGAGGGTTTTTTCGCAAGCCTTCTCTGTTGAACGTGGTATGCACGGTTCGATAAGGAAGATACTGTAACGTGATGGTTACAGGTACGCTACACGACCAGCCTTGGGTGGCGGCTGGTGTCGAGACAAGAGTGTGTGTCAGCTGTCGCTGTCAGCTGTCTGTACGCTAGTTTGTGATATCGCGCTCAGACATTCTAGGTGATGTCCTGTACATAAGGACTTCTATCAGAGCATACATTAGCTCTCTGTAACTAATCTGCATTAGGAATTACTTACAACACTTCCCCTCAAGATAGCTAAGGTGTGTCTTGTGACCAGATGGAAGTGATTACAGCATTCCTTCTACAAAGTGTGTCGCTGCATGGGTCCAGATGTCCCCAGTATGGCGCTCCTGTGTTTCACGAGTGCAGGTCCAGGTAGTGGCTTGGTCAGCATGTCAGCGACCATGTCACCGGTGGGTAGGTACCGTAGTTTGACGGTCCCCAGCTGTACGTGGTCCTTCACGAAATGATACTTCAGGTCGATGTGCTTGGTCTTCTCGCTCACCAGTGCATTCTGCGAATAGGCGATGCAGCTCTGGTTGTCTTCCCAGATTGTGGTCGTCCCGCTGACAGGTCGACTGAAGATCTCCGACAACATCTGTCGAATATGGATGGCCTCCTTAGTCGCGTCCGCTGCTGAGTAGTACTCAGCCTCGCATGTTGACTGTGCGACGCAGGACTGCTTTCTAGACTTGTAGCTGACTGCACCTCTGCCCAGTGTAAAAACAAATCCCGATCGTGACCGGCGTGTCACACTGTCATTGCCCCAGTCTGCATCAGCGAAGCCTGTAAATTGGAGAGTGTTGTCCTCACCCCCCCCAACGTCAGGCTCATGGCAGGAGACCCTTTAAGATAGCGTAGCACTTTCGTAAGGGCCTGCATGTGGGCCACTGTAGGGTTCGCTTGCGCAGATCCCAGAATGCTGAGCGCGGTCGAAATGTCCGGGCGAGTGCATACAGCGGCATACTGCAAACTGCCGAGGAGACTCGGGTAAACGTCCCGGTCCGCGCCTGTGAGGGGTACAGCCGTCTGCTTGGAGAGCGCAGCCAAAAAACCGGGGTCCATCGGGAGACACGAGGGTTTGCAGTCCACCATGTCATGTTTTTCAAGCAGCTCGCGCACGTATTTGCCTTGATCGAGGCTGATGGTGCGCGCCGCTCTGTCCCTTGTGATGTGCATGCCGATGATATCGGACAGGTCACCCTGATCCTTGATGTCAAATCGGGATCGCACTAGCGCGGTGAAGGCCACCCGCCAGGCGGTGTTGTTGCACGCCACAGGAATGTCATCCACGTAGAGGGCAATCATGGCGAAGACGCCGTCGGCCTCAAAGATGTAGATGCATGGGTCAGAGATCAGCTGGCGCCAGCCTTGAGAGACTAGCCAGTCGCGAAGCAGCTCGTTAAACTCCCTGGGAGACTGCTTCAAGCCGTATAGGCACCGGCGGAGGTGACATACATTGGTGGTACCGTCATCGAACCCCAGGGGCTGTCTGATGTAGACATCCTCCTTGATGGGTGCGTACAGAAACGCCGTGTCGATGTCGAGACCGCCCAGGTCGAGGTCACGAGCAGCGGCAATACTGAAGAAGACGCGGAGGCTAGCTAGTCGGATGACGGGTGAGAACGTCTCCGTGTAGTCAATCCCCTCGCGCTGGCTGCAGCCTTTCGCGACAAATCGTGCCTTGTATCGAGAAACAACACCAGATGCGTCTGTTTTAGCCTTGTAAACCCACATGTTGTTGACCACGCGGCGTCCAGCGGGCAGGGGAACGAGATCCCACGTGTGGTTGGACGTCAGAGAGTTGAATTCCACCTGCATGGCTGTCTGCCATTCCGCGGACTGTGGACTAACCAAGGCATCCTTGTAAGATGTGGGTTCAACACAGACGCTGGCGGACACCATAGCGACATCACTCACAGGTCCTTCAGAGTACCTGTGACGTGGCTGAGCTGTCATCATGGAGAAGTCAGGGAGTGGAAAAATGTCGTCCATGTGGTCGGACAGGTCGTGCTCACACGAGTCAGTGACGCACACGCGCGGCACAGCAGAGACATGGGCAACATACTCCCCATAGCGAGTAGGCGGTCCGCGAGGGCGAGCGGTTCTGTCGACCTCCTCCACACGCCATGTGTCATCTGTGTCCAGGGTCAGATCTGGGAGTGGGTGACTTTCAGGGGAAATGGGGAGAGCCTCTGTGTCTGCACACACATCAATGGACGAGGCGACAGGGTGGGATGTCCCAAACCCGGGCACAGTCTCTTCAAACTTGACGTGAACAGACGTGGTGATGCGCCTGGTCGCGGGGTTGTAGATACGATACCCTGGGGAGTTATGAGAGTACCCCACCAGCACACCTCGGAACGCTTTCAGGCCAAGTTTCCGTCTGAGGTTATCAGGTACCTTGGCAAATGTTGCACATCCGAACACGCGAAATACTGACGCGTCAGGGACTGCGCCTGTGAGAATGGTGACAGGGACCCCCCCTGACGGGCCAACAGCCCGACTGTAAGTACGGTTACGGAGGTGGACCACAGTGCTGATCGCGCATGACCACATGCTGTTAGGCACAAACATGGCGTGAAGCATTGAGGACGCGCAGTCACGCAGTGTGCGCCACGGGCGTTCTGCTTTTCCAAGCATGTGATGTGCATAGGGCGCCGAGAATTGAGTGCTGAAACCCAATCTCGCGCACATGAGCTGCGTGTGCGCGGCCTCGAAAAGGGCCCATAACCTGTTGAACGTGGTATGCACGGTTCGATAAGGAAGATACTGTAACGTGATGGTTACAGGTACGCTACACGACCAGCCTTGGGTGGCGGCTGGTGTCGAGACAAGAGTGTGTGTCAGCTGTCGCTGTCAGCTGTCTGTACGCTAGTTTGTGATATCGCGCTCAGACATTCTAGGTGATGTCCTGTACATAAGGACTTCTATCAGAGCATACATTAGCTCTCTGTAACTAATCTGCATTAGGAATTACTTACAACATTCTCCCTCCTTTCTCCGGCAAGACCGAAGTCGTGCGGGAGCTAAATTAGGCTGGCACGTCGACCCTCTCGAACGCCGATCGGCCTAGGCCGATCGGCACCCCGGCTCGGTGGGAGCGGGCTGTGCATCGTGAAGGGCGAGCAAAAGCTCTCATTTTGCATTCTCGACAAGTGGATTTATTTTTAGATAGTTTTTCTTGATTACAAAAATATTTCAGTTGTACTGCTTAGGCGGGGGGACTGTGGCAATTACTGCGGCTGCTTACAGTTTTTTTTAACCTCCAAGGAACGTCGGTACACATTGCACATAGGTGTGTCGATAGGTCGTGCACATGGTCAAAGAGCTCCCGGCCCAATCGTTCTCCTAAGTGTCCTAGATGGCAGAGTGCACTCTTCCCATAAAGTCCGTTACTAGTGAAATAGGGCCTTTCGCGTAGGGCGGTGTTTATCATGTAGGGTTTCTAGGCGCCCGCCGGCGGCGCAGCGGCGGCGGCCCCGGAGGGGGGTGAGCTCGCAGGCCCGTCGGCACCTACCTCTACCTCCACGCGGTGGGCGCTGGTAACCCCATAGCCGTGCCAGGCCTGGCACGGTAGGGGGCTAAACGAGGTACCGGCAGCTGCGATCCGCGGGATCAGCAGCTGTCGGAAAGCCCTGTACGGAGGGTTTTGGAAAAACATAATATCCGTACACCAACACAGGGATCTCCCGCTCGGCCAGTCCGATATGTCTTTCCGCGACTAAATACTCGCAGATACTCTTCCGACGATGGGGCGGGGGCGGCGTTTGCGAAATATTTTTTGGCGAAGAGGGGACCGGACGGATCAGCGGAGGGACGAAGGTGTTGGAGCTGGCGGCGGACAGCTGGGAAGCAGCGCTAGGGACGGCGCTCGCTAGCAGCCGCCAGCCCTGCGAGCGCCTCAGATCTCCCCTGGGGGCGAGGCCTGAGGCTACGCAGGACGGTGGTTGGTCGCAGCCGGAGGAGCGGCACGGTCTGGCGGCGGCGGTCCTTAGGATCACCCGCCGCCGGAAAAGCCCGGTACGGGGGGTTTTTGGAAATATTCCCGTACCCACCATCTTTTGAGGACCGGCGACTCGATCCTTGTGTTCTTCCTACCCCTTCCCTAGTCGGTACCCAGTTATCGATAGGCTGCCTCAGGCAGTGTGCCTAGGGTTATCGTAACGGCACACTGCTCGTAAAGGCGGCCCCCTAACAACGTAAACCACCGGGGGAGGGCACGGACGGCCACAGCGCGATCAGATAGGTGTTGGAGACAGACGGGAAACGGACAGGGGACAGGAGAAAATCTGGCTCGGGGGCATGAGAGCCAGCCGGACACCGTCTGCAGCCTAGTTCTTTTCTCTTCTCAGCCCCCGAAGGAGGAGAGAAGACTCGGCTAGGTGGCGAGCTGCGTCGAGAGGAGCGGCTAATACCTCGGGCGGGGTTGAGCACGGATCGAGGCGGGACCGACGACGACCTTTGCGAGGGGGGTTTTTTACCTGCCTTTCCCCCCAAGCTCCGGCACGACCGGAGTCGCACAAGAGCCGAGGTCAGGCAGGTTCGCCTCGACCAGCTCAAGCTGGACAGCTCTGCTGATCAGCGACCCCGCAGCGGCTGGAGCAGGCCGCGTATCGTGGAGATTAGCGACATTTTATATTTCATACCCGTATGCAGACAGTACTTGTTTATGAGTATGTTTTAGACGGTATCGTTACTGCCATTGGAGAGGTTGGGATTAGTGGTTCACGGTCTACCTCAGTCTACTAAGTCCTGTATGGCATAGCATAAGGGGGGGCCCAGAGACAGCAGCCGGTTTATACTGGTATTGTTGTAAACAATTTTCAAAATTTTCAAATTTTCAATTTTCAATTAGGGTTTCTAGGGCTTCACTGTACTTTAGCTCGTTGAAAAGGCGGACCAAAAATTGTGTTAACGGTGAAGTAAAGGGGAAAGTGTTAGAGTTGGGAACGGATAGTTACACGGAGGTCGTGCCGGCCCCACAAGGGGGCCGGCTATGGTGAATAGAGAAGTGAGAGGAGAAAGATGGCGGCCGGCGAAGGCACCGGCAGGGCCGGCCGACCGCCACTAATAGAGAATAGAGTACCGGTAATAGCATAACACTAAGTACTAGGACGACAAATAGCTACATTGTATATAAGTACTAGGCAACGGGATGCTAGTGCTAACACCCCTCCTCAAGGTAGCCGAGGTTTTGACGTCGTCCTAGCTTGCGTCGAGGAAGGTGCCATCTTGATCGAAGGTGTAGTGCTTGTAACGTGTGTCTCAAGCCGGGTAGGTGTAGCTACATGCGCTCACAAGAACGTGCCGCTACCGGCGAGTTGCCGATATGAAGCGGTTCCAAATGAATTGCGTAATGTACTATTCTAACATGTAGCGGGAAAAACTGTCCACGGGAGAATTAGCCGACGCATGAGAGCGACCGGCGAGGAAAAAGCAAAGCCAACATGGCTGTTAGGAGCGTGTAGACCCGCAAAGGCATAGACGGGCGCTCGTGTCGACTCCCCCCTTTCGCCGTGGGAAAGTTAAGCTCCTCGCTAAGTAAGGTGAGCGTTGCGGCATTGCCCCGGGAAAAAAACAATAACATTACTAATTAAAGTACGCAGGGGCCGAATTTTCGCGGGTCAGTCTTTAAAAAGCATATCCGGTCGAGAGGTGGAAGGCTAGGTGAGACTGAAAGCTGGGTGGGGCGAACGTGGCGCCGGGCGCTTTACACACGCTCTTCTCCTTTTAACGTGGGAGATGGTAGGTTAGTCGCGGACAACCAGCTCGAAGGCGAAGCGTGGTGTCGGTTGGAGGATGAATTACTAGCGTGGCGCCGAGCGCTTTACACACGCTCTACTCTTTTTTACGTGGGAGTAGGTAGGACTAGCGTGGCGCCGAGCGCTTTACACACGCTCTTCTCTAGTGTAACTTGGTGGAGGGCCCATAGCCTGTTAGAGTTATGAACGGATAGTTACACGGAGGTCGTGCCGGCCCCACAAGGAGGCCGGCTGTGGTGACTAGAGAAGTGAGAGGAGAGAGATGGCGGCCGGCGAAGGCACCGGCGGGCCGGCCGACCGCCACTAATAGAGAATAGAGTACCGGTAATAGCATAACACTAAGTACTAGGATGACAAATAGCTAGCTTATACATAAGCACTAGGCAACGGGATGCTAGTGTTAACAGGAAGCGGGGCACAAATGGGGGGTGTCACGGCTACGATTTGACGTATTAGGGTTGGCGGGTCAACCCCGATTTCGGGGCATACCCTGATTCGGGCGCCCCGGAATTCGGATTTTCCACGCTCTGGCTCGTGAATACTCCCGAAATCGGCGACACAACATGCGGTTTTTATGATCTCAGCATGTTGTCCGCAAACATGGGAGCACGTGGGTGTGCCGTTAACATGCTTGACGTGGGTGGGGTAGGGGCCGGAATCCCACAGCTTGGGAGGCTTAAAAAAGCCTAACTTTGCCGTACGGTGTCCGATTCGAGCAAACTAAATTGAGAATGGAAGCCCTTCCCCAAGCATTACCATTGTTACTGTCTAGCGGCCGTTTTTGCGTAAAATCCGCCGTCCGATGACATCCAGGCCCTCGTACAGCCAACTAAAGTTTTTAGGGTTTCAAAATCTGCCACATTCGCGCGGGGCTAGCAACCTCTAGACATGTAGTACCAGCACACCCGCTCCGCCAATACGTTCAACAATCAGCGCTCTATATTTCGTCTATTCACGGCGTTGCCCATTTCATGCCCCATGATGGCATGGTGCCGTGCCATTTGCCGCATGCCAAACCAAGGCCCGTGCTAGGGAACTTTGAAAGCTCCGCGCCATATTTCACGCACGGCGATGCGCAAGCTTCAAAGGCCAACGATCCGCGCGCTAGGGTGCTTATACTCCAAGTCAACCGCCCCTCAACCCCAATAGGTCCCTAGCCCGTGCTCCTTGGTTGTATTGCCAAGCACGTGGCAAGAGAACCTAGTGCACACGACATGCCATTCTCGGTGTCGCCGCTCTGTAGACGGCTGGGCGCAAGACACTCGGCGGATACTCGTGCAATTGTGCAAACATGCTGAGAGCCCAATGTCGAGTAGTCTCCCGGCTTGTTGCGACACTGCGTGTACCGAGCTACGCATAGAGGAGTGTATAACCTGCACAGGCACGAATTTCGGCCTGCAAAATATGGGCCGCAAATCCAACGTGTGTGCCCACAATAATTGGGGCGTGCCGATAGTGGTGCTCACGTCAATGAACAAGGCGCCGTGGTGTGTTGTACGAAAATCATTACTCTACCCCCCAATTGAGTTGCATGGCCATCGCGGCAGTGCGTGGCGGGTAATTAAATGCGTGCCGCAAGTAATGGACTTAAGGGGAAGAGTGTATTGATGGCCGTTAGACATCAGTCGGTATAGCTTGCCGATATTGCTGCAATACAATTTCAATTTCCTTACCAAGAACCCAAAGGGGGGGGGGGGGGGGGGCAAAGCCCCACCACAACTTCTGAGAGGATGGACAAGGAGACCCCCCGTCCTATATTTTGTATGCTAAAATCCGAGATGGCATATGCAAGAAGGCCCTTAGATAGCAGCCAAATTGTGGCATTTTTCACTTTTTGTATTTTTTCAATTTGTTTTTAGATATGAGTGGAAATACTGCACCGATAATAACATGCCTTAAACATCACAACTTATAGTAGCAAATACACCCCTCCTCGCAAACGGCCCAACGCCCTCCGACACCACTCAGCACGGCACCGAAGTGGAAATCCTTCCAATAGCCATGCGTCGCACCGGGGCCCCGCACACATCTACCATCACAAGCATCGCATCGCTCATCACCCTATGCACCGATCCCCAAGTTAAGTAGTCGCAAAATCACGCCTCGAAACGACACGCATCCTAACCCAGCTCCACCTCCACTGAGCACAAGGGTTTCACCTCCTCCTCTTATACCGACACAGAACACGCAAGACAATATGCACGACGAAACGCCCACATGAACGCATCTTCCCATGACACTCCGCCGCTCACATCATGAATATCACCCGCCCCCGGAATTTGGGGGGGGGGGGGGGGGGTTAAATCACCCCGACATTCGACGGAGAGGAAGGAATAGGCGACAACGGCTTAGCCCCCAACTAAAAAGTTACCTAGATGGCTTAGTTGTAAGGGCACGTAGACAGCGGCCAGTGGCAGCCGGAATATGTTGTAAATTATTCTCATTTTATTCGGCGATTACGTTTCGCAGCTATAGCTGCGACACCACGAGCTGGTTGATCGCTCGGCTATTCGGCTATTTTTGGTGGTTGTTCAAAGTTTCCCATGCATGGGTGCATAATGCACCCTCCCGCACTTTGCGGTTTGCATGTTTGACCGCAAGAAGGGGGTTGTCCGCCGTTCTACCTAATTCCAAGCCACATGTTTCTTTGCGATGCCCGCATGGAATCCATGCACAGTATTCCCGTTGTACTTCATGGCACTTTGGGTTCTTATTTCCGCGATGTGGGGCATGAGGGTATTGTTGTTGTGGTTACATGTTTTGTTGCCCCGAGGCTCCATTTGTTTCCTTTTTCCATTATTGATAGCTTCCATATTTTTCTTTGGACTTGACTTAATTACATGTCGCAGGGTCCCGATGAAAATTGAATCCAAGTAAAATTTTGGTTCTTTGGGGTCTCAGAGTTTGACGCGCTTGGGGAGACCACTCCGCGGCATTTTTAAAAGGACCTAGCTAAGCACGTCACCGCCTCGAACATGATGCGTGATTGTAAATTGATGGTCTCATGGCGCCGAAATAAGGGTTTGAAATTTGAAATTTGAAATTGTTTACAACAATACCAGTATAAACCGGCTGCTGTCTCTGGGCCCCCCCTGCACTATGCCTAAATGGACTTATAAGCAAGAGTAGACAGTGAACCGCTGATCCCAACCTCTCCAATGGGAGTAACGATACCGTCTAAAACATACCCGTATCCATGTATTTTGTGTTTTTTTATTTATACGTATTTTTCTTTGGAAACATTATGAAATATAAGATGTCGCTATTCTCCACGATACGCGGCCTGCTCCAGCCGCGGCGGGGTCGCTGATTAGCAAGGCTGGTCAGCATGAGCTGGTCGAGTCAAACCTGCCTGACCTCGGCTCTTGTGCGACTCCGGTCGTGCCGGAGGTAGGGGGGAAGGCAAGTGGAAACCCCCCCTCGCCCAGGTCGTCGTCGGACTCGTCTCGATCCGTGCTCGTCCCCGTCCGAGATATCGGAGATAGTAGTCGCTCTTCTCGGCGCGACTCTCCACCTAGTCTAGCCTTCTCCCCTCTTGCGGGGGCTGGGAGGAGAAAATAGCTAGGTTGCAGACGGTGTCCGGCTGGCTCTCTTGCCTCCGAGCCAGATGTTTCCTGTCCCATGTCCGTTTGCCGTATGTTTCCACCACCCATCTGATCGCGCTGTGCTAGCCGCACCCTCCCCCGGTGATTTACGTTGTTAGGGGGCCGCCTATACGAGCAGTGTGCCGTTGCGACAACCCGGGGCACACTGCCTGAGGCAGCATGTCGATAACCGGGTACCGACTAGGGGAGGGGAACGGATAGTGCCCATGGATCGGCTATCCTCAAAAGATGGTGGGTACGGGAATATTTAACCGAAAACCCCGTACCGGGTTTTTCCGGCGGCGGATGATCCTCCCGACCTCCGCCGCCCGACCGTGCCGCTCCTCCGGCTGCGACCCGCCTCCGTCCTGCGTATCTTCGGGCCTCTCCCCCAGGGGAGACCAAAACGTTTCGCAGGGCTGGCGGCTGCTAGCGAGCGCCGTACCCTAGCGCTGCTTCCCAGCTGTCCGCCGCCAGCTCCAACACCCTCGTCCTACCGCTGATCCGCCCGTACCCTTCCTTGCAAAAACAAATTCCGCAGTCCTCGTACCCGTCAGGGCGGGAGAGTATTTGTGAGTATTTAGTCGCTGAAAGAACATATCGGACAGGCCGAGCGGGAGATCCTTGTGATGGTGTATACGGATATTATGTTTTTCCAAAACCCTCCGTACCGGGCTTCCCGATAGCTGTTGATCCCGCGGATCGCAGCTGTCGGTACCTCGTTCAGCCCCCTACCGTGCCAGGCATGGCACGGCTACAGAGTTACCAGCGCCCACCGCGTGGAGGTAGAGGTAGGTGCCGACGGGCCTGCGAACGCACCCCCCTCCGGGGCCGCCGCCGCTGCGCCGCCGGCGGGCGCGAAATAAGGGTTTCTCTTGACGAGGACAACGTTTTGCGTGGATGGACAGCGTCTTGTGTGGGCATTTCTGCCGTTGCGGATATGGCGTTGAGACTTCTTCCTCCATTTGAATGCCTTAATATGACACAGTTTTCTTCACCCGCGCAATGAGACGCAAGCACCATCGCCCGCGGCAAGTGAGGCGCCGCTTGCCCCCAAGTGTGTCACTTTCCCATCATTATTGTGCGGAGTGTCCTCGCGTTATGTCACGTCGTCTTCGTTGGGTGGATACATTGAGTGAATGCCATGTCATTGGATTAGTGACCATGTTGTAAAAATAATCATCTCACTTTTCTGCGCTTTCTTGTCCGCGTGTCTTTTGTGTTGGATATGTTCCCGCTTTCCTTTGGGATCCTAAAAACTATAAATCGTTTGTGAAGAGTCCCTTATTTACATTTGGAGTTAAGTACATGGGAAAATTACTAGGAAGGTTCTAACTCTCGTGGGAAGTCCTATCTTCCCGGGGATTTTTACATATACCGTATCCTGCGTGGGGACGGTTCCACCACCGCCACTTGCACAATAGCTCACCCACCACGAGTCCCGAAACGGCTCATAAGCACCGCATCGAATGACGCCGCAACCCTAACTCGTCGCCACTCGGCTTCCTCGCTTGATTCGCCCGCGATCACCAAAACAAATTTGCGAAGAAACTTACACATTTAAAACCATGCCGTCAAAATATCACCCACGAGGCTCAATCTGCCCCCCTTGCCGTAGGCTCTCGCTCGACGAAGTCTCAAGAGCACCCGACCACCCAACTTGGCGAAAACGGCCGAAATATAGCCCGCAAACACCCCGTCCGGATCACCAACCTATACTCCCACTTCCGTCCCACTCCGCATGTACCATTAGACCTTGCATGGAGCCCGTCGCTACGACTTTACAGCCCCTATCACCTCCTATTCGCCCCTCCACCACCTTCCGGGAGCGCCACGTTAGTCGACCATTCCACAAGACAAGACCCACCGTCGCCCGACTACCAGCGCCGACCGATCTTGATCCACCGTCCTCCGCCACGCCATTGCTACCCCGGCACCCGTTCTCGACCGCCTCCTTGGCGACCAAACCGCAGACATGGACTGCATAGACGAGACATAGCCCGCCCGCGCCCATGCAACCGCCCATGCTGCTCTTGACAAAACGGCTCATGTATCACAAGAGCGGTATTCTATCCACCTTTTAGCCTTACCCCGCCAAACCAACTTCGGGGGATGGGGTCGTCCAACCCGCGTCGGCTACTGCTCATGCCCACCCGGACCTTCACGATTCCACCGACATTGTGCGAATGGACATTGTACGACATATATTAGGTTGGGCCGACGACCCTCTCGAACGCCGATCGGCCTAGGCAGGTCGGCACCCCGGTTCGGTGGGAGCGGGCCGTTCATCGTGAAGGTCGAGCAGCGCGGTTATTTTGCACTTATTGACAAGTGGATCTGTTTTCAATATTTTTGTTTTGATTACAAGCATATTTCTGTTTTTTCTACTTAATCGGGGAGACTGTGGCAATTATTGCAGTTGTTTACAACTTTTACCTCCGAGGAACGTCGGCACACATAACGGGAGGCCGGGAGGGAGGTGTGTCGATAGGTGTACTTGGTCGAAGAGTATCCGGCCCAATCGTTATCCCAAGTGCCCTAGATGGCAGAGTGTTTGATGGCCGTTATTAGACGGCAGTCGATATAGTTTGCCGATAGTGTTGTAATATAATTTCAATTGTTGACGGGCTCCTTCCCCCTCCCACGAGGAAGATGAAATCCTTTCAGCCAAGCTTGTCCCCCATGCGGTGTCGGCCATTGAACGCCGTGACCTCACCCCCCATCGCGCTAGCAGAGGAAACGTGGACGTCGAGCGGCCTTTCTTCCCGCTCGCAAGAAAACCCGCTCCCGGCAGTCGGCGCCACCTAAATTCGACTACCGAGAGGCATAGATTCTATGTGACTTTTTTCTGCTGTGATGCCTACGGATCGAGCATCCTATCTAGAGGGCTCTTCACGCATGTCTACCACCTCCGACCTCGGGGTCGCTACTAACAAGCTCACGCACCTCATGAGCCCCCTCCGTCACCGAGTCTCCAACCACCCGGCGAACAATATCTCGATGACATAGCCAAGCAGGGCATTTATGTACTAAGGCTAGGGATCGATGATATCATCCGGACTTTACTACCGTATTTCGTAGTGTTTTCGGGGACCCCGAATGCGAAATCTCCACGAAATCACAGCGAAATCCGCTTGTAAAATATCGACGATACCATCGATCCCTAGCCTTATTATGTACACGGCGCCCTATAACCCCTAATGACTCCGAACCCCAATAACCATGAGTCGATTTCCCCGTGCGTGGTTGTATATGATGGAGGACGCCCCTTCCCCAAAAGCCCCCCCAACCGCCCTAACCCCCACCAACTCAGCCGCCGCCGCGACTGACTAGCAGATTATCAACCATATGCATGCGCCGACCCCAATCGCCCCGACAACTCTTGTCTATCCAAATAGCCAACAACGAAAGACTATGTGGGCTCTGCATCGCGCTGCGTGGAGCGACTCCCAACGGTATACCCTTTACATAGCAAGTACATTGTAAAATTGAAATTGAAATTGTTAACAACAATACCAAAGTAAACCGGTTGCTGTCTTTGGGCCCTCCCTGCTTCGCCATTATAGGACTCATTTGGCACGGGCTAGACCGTGAACCACTTATCCCGACCTCTCCATTGGCAGTAGCGATACCGTCTAAAACATACACGTAAACATGTATTTATCATTTTCTGATTCTATTTGTTTCTTTTTTTGCATGATGTATGGAATAAAAAGTATCGCTATTCTCCACGATACGCGGTCTGCTCCAACCGCGGCGGGGACGCTAACCAGCTAGGCTGGCCATCTTGTTATGGTCGAGTCGGACTTGCCTGAGTTCTGCTCATGTGCGTCTCCGGTCGTGCTGGAGCTAAGGGGGAAAGGCATGCGAAACCCCCCCTCGCTTAGGTCGTCGACGGTCCCTACTCGATCCATGCACATTCCCGTCCGAGATATTAGTTGCTCCTCCCCTCGCAGCTCGCCACCTAGCCGAGTCTTCTCTCCTCCTTCGGGGGCTCAGAAGAGAAAATAACTAGGTTGCAGACGGTGCCCGGTTGGCTCTCTTGCCCCCGTGCCAGATATTTTCATGTCCCATGTCCTTTCGCCGTCTATTTCCACCACCGACATGATCGCGTTGTGGCCGTTCGTACCCTCCCCCTATGGTTTACGTTGTTAGGGGGCCGCCTTTACGAGCAGTGTGCCGTTACGATAACCCTAGGCACACTGCCAGAGGTAGCTTGCTGATAACCGGGTACATACTAGGGGAGGGGTTGGTAGAACACAAGGATCGAGTCGCCGTTCCTCAAAAGATGGTGGGTACGGGAATATTTTTTTCCAAAAACCCCCCGTACCGGGTTTTTTCGGCGGCGGATGATCATGAGGACCTCCGCCGCATGACCGTGCCGCTCTTCCGGCTGCGACCCTCCTCCATCATGCGTAGCTTCGAGCCTCGCCCCCAAGGTTGACGAAAAACTCGCAGGGCTGGCGACTGCTAGCGAGCGCCGTGCCCTAGCGCCGCTTCGCAAATGTCCACAGCATGCTCCAACACCCTCGTCCCACCGCTAATCCGTCCGCACCCTTCTTTGCAAAAATCAGTTCGCGAATGCCGCCCCCGCCCCTTTGTCGGGAGAGTATTTGCGAGTATTTAGTCACGAAAAAACATATCGGACTGGCCGAGCGGGAGATCCATGTGCCGGTGTACGGATATTATGATTTTCCAAACCCTCCGTATAGGGCTTCCCGACAGTTGTTGATCCCGCGATGGAAGCTGCCGGTACCTCGTTTAGCCCCCTACCGTGCCTAGCATGGCACGGCTACAGGGTTACCAGCGCCCACCGCGTGGAGGTAGAGGCATGTGCCGACGGGCCTGCGAGCGCACCCCTCTCCGGGGCCGCCGCCGCTGCGCCGCCGGCGGGCGCCCATGTATATTGCACCCTCCTCGCACAAGACCGCCTTCTCTCTAATCTGGCAAGCGAAAAGACGCCCCACCCCGACCTTGGCTCATCGTCCTCCATGCATATTCGTGCAGCGGAGAGCACCACGCCGACGATCCGCCCCCCATCCACTATCCCCAATTCTGGAGGCCACAACGACTACGGGCGCTAACCCGACGGAACGCTATACCCGAGCTCTCCTCACTACGACTCACGCTGCGAGTGGCCGACTCGAGTGATCAACGTCCCATCTCATACCCCGGTTGGAGAAGCCAGCGGTAGGACGCCTCTTATTGCCTTGGCCGTCTCCTCGTAGAGGATGGAGTCGGGCGTGGGTCAGGAAGGGGGAGGGAACTAGCACGCGTGTTCCTTAGCACTTCGATCGGCGTGAGCAATGTCACGTATATACGCGATACGGTTTGTTTATCGACGGGGCGAGGGGGATTTTGTGGATTTTTTAAACGGGATTTGTTTCGCTGAACTTTATGTTTTCCAACGTCTATGGTCAAGGTGTTGAGTACACAACCCGTTGAGGTCTTACTGCTGTTTATACCCCCATGAATATCTAGGAATAGGGACTTGGCCTAATTCTATGTACTATGTTTCCTAGATGGCATGTGCACGAGCCCTTATACTACAGCCGTACAAAGAGAACGATACATGTCGTACATCACTTCCATTTGCATTTTTGCGTCTCCCCCCCGCCCCCCGCCCCCTCCCCCTTTTACCCCCAGCCATGCCTCCTTTCCCCGCCCTGCCTCGACGCGGAGGGTCGCCGCTCAAGAGAGAGCGCGTCGACCTTGGGGTGGGAAGATCGATTCGGCGGCGGGATCGGCGAGTGACTGTGTCTAATTTGTGTGTGTGTGTGTGTGTGTGTGTGTGTGTGTGTGTGTGTGTGTGTGTGTGTGCGTGTGTGTGTGTGTGTGTGTGTGTGTGTGTGTGTGTGTGTGTGTGTGTGTGTGTGTGTGTGTGTGTGTGTGTGTGTGTGTGTGTGTGTGTGTGTGTGTGTGTGTGTGTGTGTGTGTGTGTGTGTGTGTGCTAACTTTGTCACGTAGGAGTTAGATTAGGCTGTTCCGCCGTCCAACCTCGGCTTACCGGTACCTCGGTTCGGCGAGAGCGTACCGTGCATCGTGAAGGATTAGGCTCTAGCAGCACTATTTCAATTAAATTTTGGAAAAGTGGCAGTTTAGCCCCTTTGAAATTGCCGAGTATTTCACTAGTTGGGGTATTGATGGACAGAGAAACCCTACCTACCCTAAGCCTATACTTCAATACCTATATTATGGCATATTCGGGAGGGTCCTACAAAGATAAATATAGCAAAGCAGTTAAGCTCGCGATTTAAAAGAGTACGACTTCAATTGATATTGATGAAATAGTAAGTGCCAGTTTGTTGTCGATGTGTCTGGTTATGTGACCGTGTTGCCTTTATCATTCCCTCTTTTCAATCGACATGCGTAATCAACTTCACACGATTGAAGCTTTCGTTGCTTACTGTGTGAAATTATGCTCTTCGATGTACACATTTGGTTCAGGATTTTCATGCACATTTTTGTGTGCTGATGATTCAGGGATAGAGCGATCTCAGCTCGCGGATGAACGGACTTTCATTCGTGTGCCCGCTAACATACGGTTGAGTGATGACATACTTTGTATGAAGAGGTGAAGACTTGTGGTGCAAAGACCGCCAATGCATATTCTAAGTCGAATGATAAAGGTCATTCAGATTTTATTCGTTGTCTAAGGAGTCGACCGTTGGCCTCGGAAGACAAGGTGGGTGGACATCCTGTGTGCATTAATAATCCGTACTATGTTCACTATTGTGCAGTTGGAATGGTATGACACGAAGCATGTTCCAGCAAAAGACAGTGTAATCTCTAAAACATATACCTCTTCCTATACAACGAAACCTAAGGGAAACTCCTCAATGCAAACCAAATATTTTCACCACTAGACACGGGTGTCTTGGGTAGGAAAAGGAGATTATGAGTTGTTGCCACTTATGGACACACTGTCATGGTTGGGCTCTTCCTTTAATGAACAGGGCTACCGACGAAGACCAAATACGAAAACATGAAGGAAATGCATACGCCAGTGACCATATAATGTGCCGTTGGCATATCGCTGTGATAGTTCAGCTTTCGGACACATGTTTTCACCATCTTGACAGCGTAGCGTGGCTGTTGCTGCAGCTATCAAAATAATGTTGTATCGACCACGGCCGAGAAGGAGACTAAGAAAATACTTACATCACGCCCACCACATCGTCACTCCTGTGCTCTCTGCAGACAGAGGACGTATAAATATGTACGGCACAGGAGTGCTGGTGCGGATACGTCAGCAGCAGCGCATAAGAACAGCTGCATTTACCCTTCGCAGCTCTGCCGCCATCATGACATGCGAACAAAATTGGGCTCATTCAAGAGCACACCCTTTTTGATATACAGACATTTAGACACCCTCGGATACTTCTACACATTAGCGCTAAACAGCCAAGTTTTACGCTGTTTCGCCGTTTCTGACGGGCCCCTCTGATCCACCTGTTCCACTTCCAATGGCGGGCTGTGCGTCCTTGGTGACACCATGTTCAGCCGCCCTGCGCTCGCGCTGCTTCCCCATATGCCGAACGACGAGAGTAACGCCAATCAGAGCCAGGGTAGCGACCAGGACGATAGCAACGACGATGACTGCAATAACCCACCCAGGCATGCCCGCTGGGTCGTCGACCGGCGTTGGCGAGTTGCCACTGCTCGCGGCATTACCTGACTGGGGAGCTGGCGACCCATTCTCGATGGCGGAAGGGTCGGACGGGAGGGGGAGGTCCTGCGAGGAGTCGCCAGAAATGCTTCGGAGCGTGAGCTGGGAGACGCCCGTCGGGCAGTTTCCAGTCGACAGGACGGGCAAGCCGGAGCAATTTGCGGTGTACTCCTCAAAATTCACGCCAAGCTGCAGATTCTCCGCCATCGCCACGATGTCGTCAACGACCGTCTGTTGGCAGAGGCAGAACGCAAGGTCGCCGCCCGGCCCCGCGACGGACTCGGCAGCTTCGCAGCACTCGGCGGAGGGGCCGCCAAGACAGGGGGTCAGCGCACCAAGGAGCGCCACCTCCCCGAGCTCCTCGGCCTTGCTCACGCATGCCTTCTCGGTTGGCAGGGCGTCCATGCCCTGCGGCAGCGGGACGACCTCCACAGGGTCGGATACCTCGAGGGCAGTAGCAGAGGGGCAGTACTGGTTGCCGAAAAACGGGAGGTCCACCGACTCGTCCAGACACCCATCCAGGATCCCTTGCAGATCAAAACTGAGTTCATCGGTTCTATCGGTGATGAAACTGGCGGCTTCCTTGTCGCAGAGGCAAAACTCCAGAGGCGCACCTGGACCCACCAGCTCCAGGGCCGAGGAGCAGCAGGCGGGGATGGGACCGGCCAGGCAGGGCGAAACTCTCGCAATCAGCTCCTCCTCCCCTATCGCTTCCGCCCGTTCGGTGCACTCTTCAAGACTGACGACCGCCTGCTCGTCGCCAGACAGCTGGTTCGACGAGCCGGCCTCATAATCCGGCGGCGTCGCCACGACTGTCGACAGTGGGACTGCTGGTGATGGTGGCGGTGTTGACTTCGGCGGTGGGGTCGGCGCATCAGGCGGACTGACGGGCGGAGACGACGCGGAGGGGCAGTATTCGTTAAATTCCGCTGGCAGCTCGAACCCTTTCTCCAGGCAGCCCTTCAGTGTGCTGATGACGTCGATACCAAACTTTTCTGCTTCGACGGTGATGAAGCTTATCGACTCGGGGTCGCACACACAATACTCCAGGTCGCCACCTGGAAAAAAAATGTCAGGACAATTTAAATCGACACATTGGCATCATAATGTTTATAATAATGGCAATAATTGTTACAGATGATGCAGGCAGCAACCAAGAAACAGAAACAATAATGACGATATATTGACCATGGATGAACAGCGACTAACCTGGGCCAAGGAGGTCCTGCGCCTTGTTGCAGCAAGAGTCAGTAGAACCAAGGAAGCAGCTGGCGAGGCTAGACACAAGAGAGCTTTGGCCAATTTCCTATGATCAGTGGAACGAAACAAGCACAGGGTATTAGTATCAGCTGCAGGAACGCGTGTCGGTGCTTTGCGACAGACTCGGCAGGTGCTATACGGAAATGGAAAATTATTATTGGAAAGATTCGACAATCAGACAAAACTAGTTATAACATAGAATCACTCGCCTCTGCCTTAGCAACGCACTGGGCCTGGGTGGGTGTCAGAGGAGACGGTTTGGCCGACGCCGGAGAAGACGAAGGCGGGTCGGCCACCGGGCCATCCGATGCCGTTGTGGACTGCTTAACAGCTGGCGCCGGTGCTTCAGGGGGCGGACTGGCGCTCGGCGCTGGTCGCGGAGGAGGGCATTGATCATTGTTGCTTATCGGAATTTCCACGTCATGTCTCCGGCACTTGTCCGGAAGGCTGTCAGTATCAATACTTAATACACTCAACTTCTCTTTGATCAGCTCCGCAGCGGCCTCGTCACATAAGCAGAACTGCAGGTCGCCGCCCTCGCCAACATACTCCAGGATGGTCTCGCAGCACCGGCGCTCGTTACCCGGCCACCACATTGTTAATCGGCTGCAAAGGCTACCGATGTGAGCACCCAGCCTCGCCTCGCCAATGTCGAGTGCTTTCTCGGCGCATTCCTCCAACTCGGGCTGGTACAGCTGTTGGGCACGTGCTACGGGGGTTGTGAGTGCCAGAGCGATGAAGAGAAGCACCGCCATCACGGCAAATTCCGAACGTTGCTTCATCCTCACACGCACTTTTCAAGCTCAGGCCTGATGGTCAAAAACCAAATATACAGCTAAGGTTCTTCTAGCTCGGAAATTGTGACGGTCGCTGTTCTTGTCCTACGGCGCCTTGTTGATGCTGCGACCAAGTGCCCGACAGATACATATATATCTAGACCGTTGTTGTGCTCCTCACCATATTTTCGGAATTTCCCCATCTTATTTGTAGTCCAGCACCGGCCAATTCGACTCACGCCGCTTATTCGTCATGCTCGCGGCTTCTGTCCGTATATTACCGGCGTTACCTTCAATCACATCGTCATTATTATGGTATTTGCTTATTTTCATCCCATACAGACCGAAATTTGGCGGCTAATTATTAAGACATGATGGTGCTGCAGTACTGGTAACTATAATACGTGAAGCGAGTTGAATAAAGTACTCACCGCTACAGGTACGGGTACCTGTACCTGTATTCTCCTCTGCTGCTCGCTGCACAGTAATTTAATTTCGATAACAAGTTCCGCGCAACTCCCAAGTGCCCCCGCGCAGCACACTTCGTCTGCGGCGCAGCCCGCGGCGGCAGGGCGCGGTATTCTAATGACGAGCACATAAGGATATAGTAATCCTTAAATAATATAGTCGCTGATTGTCGAATTCTCAGAATTCCACAGAAAGTAGTGGTTGACACCAGCAATCTGCAGAAAGAAGAGCATCAAAATTTTCTTACAAGAAAAAGCATTGGAGGCCACCAAGCAAAAAGAAGAAAAGAGGACAAAACCAAAGCCCGAAAGAAGGAAACTTAATCTGTGGAAAGAAGGAAATCATGCGAATAATCCTGTCCCGGATGATTGAATGAAAGATGAATTCATTAGCGATACGAATAGATATATTCCTCGAGCGGCGCGTGAGGCGCCGCTTGTCGCCTCCACGTGTTGCATTCTCGGCGTGGCCTAGGAGTTTCCTTAGTTTAATCTGCTGGGTTTGTGCACAATGTAGTGCTTTCCTTTTGCTGTGCTTTGGATTCCGTGACCCTCTTGTCACTCTTGCCCTTTTGTTTCCCCTCCCACTTTCCTTGTCCGTGCTCATCTTGTTCTTCTTGTAACAAATAGACGAATATATATAGCTTGAATATGAGTAAATGGTACACCTACGAGCCGCCTATCATTTGTCATGAATTGTTTACATTTTTTGAAATTTGAAATTGTTATATTTTATATACTGCTCTGGCCTCCTAATTGTTGGGAATTGTTGCAATATAAAGCGGAGGAACAAGCATTTGCATGAAGTGGGAATGATGATCGGAAAGGAAGCACTACAACAAGCTGAGACTCGATGTCGACTACCCGTACCGTACCCTTGTCAGTTTTGCCGATGCGTTTTTTATTCACAAAGCACGATACGGTTTCTGCCACAATGATTATTGTAATTGAAATTGAAATTGTTTACAACATGTACCGTATGCGCCGGTTTTTCACCAAAAGCCGGATGCGTCGGCTGCTGTCTCTGGGCCCTCCCAACTATGCCATACAGGGAACTTACAAGTCAGGGCTAGACCGTTAACCACCTAATCCAACCTCTCCAAGGGTGTTCGGGGGTTTTACTCCCCCCCGGGGAGGGTGCAATTAGAGGCGAAGGTTGTGTGCATTCAGGGTCGTGCGAGGGGGCAATGTGCGGATGCGCGGCGGGAGGTCGTGCGGGACTTGATGCGGTATATGCGTAGGAGGTGATGCAGCCATTGGACAGTATGCGTATGGAGTTGTGCAAGAATGCGAGATGTGTCGAGATGTGCTTTGGAGACGAGTTTATCTGGAGGGTCGGTGCGGGCGGTGAGAAGGGAGGTGAGACTCGTGATGGTGGAGGAGTGCGGTGTACCTGTGCGGCTCATGACTATGGGGAGGATGTCGACCACTGTGCCTGGCCAGTGGTTTCTGATGGCGTTCGCAAGGGGTGTGTATTTGTCACGTATGAGGTCGGCTGTGTGGGAGAGGTTGTTGTCTGTGCAGTACTTCCATTCCCCTATCTGAATCTTTTTTATGGACGCGTAGCGACGGCGACCGTTGGAGTGACCAACGAATCGGGGTTCGAGGATGCGGATGAAGTCAGGTTTGTGTGCAGGGGGACGAAGCAGGGGGGGGAGAATCTCAGGGGGGAGGACGGCGGGGCATGAGGTGAGGGAGTCAGGCGAGAGACCTTCGTCAGCAGCAACAAGTCGGGTGGGCATGTGGGTGGGGTGAGGTGGGTGGCAGTCAAGTGGAGTGAGGGCAGGGGTGGGGGAAGCAAACGATTTTATGGGTTTGTTACCGAAGTCTGCGGTGATGGTTTCCCAACGTCCTCCGTTGTGGCGTTCCAGTAGGGAGAGTAGGAGTTGCAGAGCGCTGTTGTGTCGGTCCTGTCTTAGACCAGACATAGAGGGGCAGTTACCGGCCATGTGGCCGTTGCTGGTGAATTGACCACATAGGGGGCAGCGCAGGGTGGGGTTGTGAGTAAGTAGGCGGGTGTTGTGGACGCCCCACATGAATTCTTGTTTGTGTGTGAACTGGATATTTGTGAGGGTTGAGTGTTTTTTGTGGTAAGAAAAATCGGCGCCGTCCTTCGCGGCGCGGGCGAGGAGGGCTCCGTGTTTGGTTGTTTGCGAGAGAGGAGTGTGTGTGTGTTTTGTGCTGTAGGTGTGTGCGTCGGATTTGAGGTTGGTGTATCTGTAGGGTATGGGGTCCCCTAGGGTTTGTGGGAGGAGGGTGTATGGCCATGTCCAGTGGCCTATTGTGACTTCAGAACCTGTGGTGTATAAAGTGTCGGGTGGGTGACCATCCGCGACTTGGTTTGCGAGTGTGTCTGCGAGGTCGTTGCCTAGGGAATGGTTGTGGGCTTTGATTTTGCCGAGGTGTGTACGGATGCCTGCTTCGCAGCGGGTTTTAAGGGTGTGTGT